>JAIPRN010000027.1:107646-156952 GCA_025469175.1 Geopemphigus sp. TES_GeoC_2020
TTATTATTATTATTATTATTATTATTATTATTATTATTATTATTATTATTATTATTATTATTATTATTATTATTATTATTATTATTATTATTATTATTGCTATTATTTACGGATTACAGTGGTCAAATTAAAATATCCGATTTAAAAAACGCGTCTCGTTCGTTTTTTTTCTTTTTTTCGGCCGAACGTCTTTAAACGTAAACAACACACACCTGTCGCTCGCGGCAATAAATTCGTATTATTATGGTAATCACGACGACGTGTACATAACTGCGGAAACTAACGCGCACTTTACAATTAACGAACTCACGCGCGCGCGTATATATCGTTGTTGTCCACAATGTACAAGGAGGAAAGATTGAGAAGCGCCCCGGGGCCTACGAAGAATAGACGCCGACTCGTTAAATAAACTCCGCTCGAATAATTTGTTTTATTCGCCGACAGTTCGTTTATTAAATTTAAAAATAATTTGGGCGTTTATACCGTTTTAACTATCGAAAAATTAAACCATAATATCGTAGTAACAAAAAATGCTGATATTTTTGTTACTTATTGTTAATTATTATTCTTCGTAATTTTTATTTTTAATAAAATAGTCGGAGCGTGTACAATATTGTTCTTAAATAGAGCGGGGTTTTTTTAGGGGGGGGCGAGAATCAAAATGTCCGACATCAAAGCCTTCCTTCAATAATCTTCAGACCGAGGTTAAGGAGGAAAAACGATACCGTTTACTTTATTATATCGATAATTACAGTGGTTCGCTGTGTACACATAAAAACGTGTAAAACGGTTAAATCGTATTCCGAATATAAACGACGTTTATTCACTATTATGTATTACTTTTTACATCGATCAAATCTTAGATCCAAATAAAACGAGATAATATTTTCGAACGTAAACATTTTGTACGAACTATTACGTTGCGAATGAACACTCATATAATCGTGTGTGTCAACTCAAAATGGTATTACGGAGTGTACGTGTTTTTGTTTTATTATCACGATAATTCCGAAATTGTCCGAAACGATCGATCGTTTTGTTTCTTTTTTTTTAAGGGTCTACGCTAACGAATAGAGATTCAATGTCACAGCGGTCTTACGAGCGCGAACGCTTTTTCCGGCGGCGAATTAGGATCGTCAATAACGTTTAGATGTGGTTAATTTTTAATCGCGTGCCGACGCATATTACATGGCAAAATCATAACTTCTAACGTCGACTATTCCTCCCCCACAAAAACGAATAGAATACATTTAGAATCGGACGGCAATGGTGTATAACGGTAACGACGAATTATACATGTATAATTGTTATTGTAATAATAGCGTATTAATATTAACAATAAAACAAACCTGCACGGAATGAGGATGGGCGTATGTCGTGGTCTTCGAGTAATTGACTATGTTGTCCTTCGTGTCGATCGACTTTCGGATAACGATAAATAGAACGACAAAAGTAAACCCGGTAAATCCAAACTGGTCCTAACCAATGGTAGTCAGTCAGTCGTGTTCGCGTCGGTCCATTAATGTAAGTTACGAGGTAATGAACAGCGGCGACTGGACGGACGAATAGCGTGGTAGCGGCGGAGGCAATCGGTCGGACGCTCCTAACGATTTAATTAGAGACATGTTCGTGTGGAGGGGATCAGGGGAACGTAACTCCCTCCGAAATGTACGCGACCGCAAACCTTAAAATAATTATTCAACCTTAATAGATGCCCCGAGAAATAAAAATTTCGATAGAAAATAAAATACGACTTTTCGTCGCCCGTTTCAAAAAAAAAAAAATATTCGACGTACGTCGCTGAATATACTAGTTTGTGAATAACGTAGCACTTAGAGACATTGTTTCGCGATTTATCCGAAAAACGTATTCGTTCTATAAGCCCGCGGAATCGAACTTTTTTAACGACACGTCGCTATTGTTGTCGTGTTGTCCGCCTGATCGAAGTTTCCCATTTAGGAATCAATTTTGATACGTAGTTTTCTCGTCCTCCGAAACTTTTTTTTTTTATCGAAACTCTTCCGGTTATTTTTGACAACAACTAGCGAAATACCGCTCTCAAAATAATACCCACAGTGGACCGTATATAACCGAGAAAGCTCTGGTCGGACAGATATTTAACAACGGTGATCAACGATAATCAACGTGCGTGGCCTTCAACGGCGGAATACGAATAACAATCGTAACGCCACGCGGAAAACCCACTCTAGCGCGTGTCAACGCGTAAAATGCAAAAACAATCTATTTATAAAAATAATATTATCATTACCGGCAATCGACATGAACGTACGATTGTACGTTGAATAACCCTAGGATGCGATTTAATTTGATAGTTTACGCGTATTTCGCTTCGAAGACTACTTAAATTTAGTACACGGGTGATGAATGGCGTCCGTAGCATACAGTATGGGCGATCGTTCGACGTCCGATTTTTTCGGTGAACAAGAAGAACATTTCCTCCGCTCGCTCCGGTGAATCGAACATGTCGATAGACGATCCGACGCCCGTACGTTCAACGCCGCCGGACCGAAGCGAACGGGAATTTTCGAAGTACAAACGTTTTTGAGAATCGTACCGCTGGCGATCACCGCGAAAAATAAAATACCAGAGTGGTTCAGCCGTAGTCGTTCGCCGCCGATGGCGTTGGAACGTTCACAATTCGAAATTGTCGGCGAAATAACGCGGAAAACTGTTTACGTTCTCGAGTAAAGCGCTTCGGCGCGCGTGACCGTCGACAAATTCGAACGAATAATTAACAGCACGTAACGTTTACGCGTCTAAAAACGTTCGTTGAACAAAGTGGAAACTATTACTCGTATTTCTCGTATTATAGCGTAATGTAAAATTGTCGTCGGCGTATGGACGTCTTTCTTATTAGTCACAATAAACGAGAAACGAGATTTGAATTCACGGTCGTCTCCTCTGACACACGCGCGAATGTAACATCGAATAATTAATCTTTCGGCCGTCGTTAACGTACTTGTTGTCGTTTATTTCAGAGCTACCGGTCGCCGATAATATTCAGCGTCGGTTTAACCGTCTTAGCGAGTGACCCCTCCCCACGAACGCGAAATGTCACGGACCTAACGATACGAAAAATCCGAACAATTTCTAAGTATCGTTCCAGCGCGCGGTAAACGTCGATAGATTCGACAAATAAAACGGACTGGCGGAAGTAATTTTTTTTTTTTTACTATTACAATAACATTGGCCATTGGGATACACTTTGAAACCGCGTTACGATTTATAATTTATTTTGGAGGCCTGCTATTTCGATGGCTGTAATTGCGGACAGACCCAAGTCGAGGAATTCAGACAGGTTCTCTGGCAGCCCAGCGGTGATTCTGAAGCCCGAGTACGCTCAGCACTCCGTCGTTATGTATTCGACTATGAAATGGGTACCGGCCAAAGGAGCAATATTGCGGAATCGTTTTTGTTCGTTAGGCGACCGTGGATTTCAAATGGGTCCTATCACTGGGTAGCTTCCCTTCTCGTAGTATCGAAATCTTTTTTTTCATATCAATCGGTTTGCCAATTGTGTATTTTTTTACGTGCAGATTGTAAACGTTGTTTAAAATGTTAAATAATAATAATAAAAGGCGATCGTGGGATGTTTACCTGCGCCCAATACGAAGTCTCGTTAATATGACCCCACACTATCTCGATAGGTCAGAAGGCAAGGGCCGGTGAGAAATACGATTTTTGATTTCGCGTAATTTCGTAATCTTCAACTTTTGGTCACACTTTATCGCTGGAGAAATCGATTAATGGTGGTATTACTACCGTGTTTCGTTATGAATTAGGATGTTGTTACTGAAGGCTAGCTCGTTGCGTCTTTTGCCACCTGGTCCGCTATCGCATTCCCTATGATATCGGGGGAATGACCAGAATATTTGGATACTATTTACATTTTCTCTTATGTATTGTATCGTGTATTGGACTTGAACGTTAACATCATCGGTTATCGTAAGAACCGTAAACGTTGTCTGTCGCGCCGAGGGATACTGAACAAATCGTCGTTTTGGTACGTTCGAGTCTATAGTAAGATTTTACGACTCTTGCGTGTGGGGTTCCGCGGTGAATATTGAACGTGTATTCGGGTGGTATTGTCTAACCCGTGGTTTTTCACCACCCCTCTCCCTACGTTTATGAACATCGTATACGCCTATTTCGTAGCTACATACAAATCGTAACACGTTGAATTACGTCCCAATGCGTACATCCGTAAACGTTGATTTCATTTTACACGAAATATTAGCAAAAACGATCGAAAATCGCGAAAACTACGACTCGTACGCCAATCCAAATAACGTATATTTTCCCCGCTAAATGCGTTCTTTTTCCCCCAAAATGCAATTTTAATACGGGCACGTAGTGAAATATCTACGTAGTAACGACACTACCGTGTTATTATTATTTATCGTGTTGCGTGTATGCCGTTGACTAGGACGCGAAGTTTGATTAGAAACCTGAAAACAACGTTATTGTTCGTACTGTCAAAATAACAGACGATGCGCCTACTATTCGACCTCCTTAAACGGACTATAAATATTTTTTTTGGTCTCGCGGAAAACATCGTGTTCTCTACATCGCGCCAATGTGCACCGATATCACGGCGACTTTACGACGTTCTTCATAAAGACGAAGTAAAAAATACGAATCCCGTTCATAACGTATCGAAACGAATTACATTATTACGGCTAATCTAGACATGATTTTGCTTTAAACTGTAGATATGTTCCCCGCGTAGTAATCTACGTATTATTACGCGTGTATACGCGTCGCCGCAATTACAGCGAAAAGAAATCGTACTCGCTGTTTCTTCGGTAAAAAGTTCAAACGTTTTTGCCCGACAAACCGACTCTGCAAACCGCGAGTTCAGTCATTCGCACCTAATACCGCGAGACAAATCACTCCAAACGTACAGTGACAGATCTTTTCCGCAGTAATAAACCGTTTTTTAGCGGGTAGTGATTCGGTACAGTAACTGGAGCAGGGACAGTAAACTTGGAAGGAATCGTCACTGTAAGTGTGGACCAAGCGTCCGGTTGCTTCGGTTTTCTCGACCACCGCGTTAATATCGTAAACAATTTACGCCGTCGGCAAATACGACGGACTTGGCGATCGAGTTGATTGGTCAACGGTTAGGGCGCGCCGTTCGGTACGTTTGACCGGCGTATCAAATAAATGAATAGACCCGTTGATGATATTAGTGTTTACTATAACGATATTAGCGAGACAAAAGTCGCGTTATTATAATGTTGGTTGGTCGAACAAAGACCGTACGCGATTTGTGCACGACGAGTAGATAACGGAAGAACGGCGCAACGTCACCACGATCGAACGGTTCAGTAGGACTTGTAGTAAGAGGACGGTTTGTACGGATGGAGGGGCTCGTGGTGGTCGACGGGATGCGCCGCTTCGATTTTCTTCACCACGGCGTTGAAACCGTGTTCGTGGTCGGCGGTGTACTCGACCACGCGGGTGGAACCGTCGGGTTCCACCAGACTGTACGACCCTTTGACGTTGCCGTGGCCGTCGCTCACTTCGTGTTGGCTCTTGATGTCGTGCGTGTGGAGGTCCTTCACGCCGTACTCGAAATGATACGGGTCGGGCGCGTAATGCGCGTGGTGACCGTCGTTGCCGTCGCCGTAACTTTTGTACTGCGTCGGGTAGGCGGCGACCAGATGGCCGAGCAAAGCGGCGAACACGATCAACTGAAACGGTTTTGCCGAACGTTTTCGTTATTATTTTCACCTTCGTTACAACGGACGCGTTTAGGCCTAATTTTTTTATTAACGTTGCGACGACGATCGATGGAGAGTGGGAGGGCAGCGAGTCAAGTTCGGTTCTTTTCGCTACAATTTTCAAGACGTATCTTACGTCGCTAGTTACTACCGAAATTGAGTCGACTACGCGTCTTTATTACCTTAACCCCATCTAACCCTATCCAATCTGCATAACTTTATATCTACGTTATTCGTCCACCGATCCCAAACTTCCTGCCGTATGTAAAAATGTCGACTAACTCCATTGTTGTTCATACTTCCAAGGGGCCCAAACCGTCCGTTACTATATGAATATTCGTTTCCGTCTACCGAAACCCAAACACGCGAGCTAAGATTTTCAATTTCTACTACTTCCGTTTCCTTTTCGTTTTCTCTTTTGTTAAAAGCAAATTTAACGAGGCTAGCACTCAATTCCGTGCGCCGTAAATCCGTGCGATTTTCCGACCAAAAGTAAACGGTCGACGGTGCGTTTTGACCGAATAAAATACGTTTTAAGAAAACCGACCACAAGCAGAACAGAAATACACACGTTACCGGAAGACTAAATTAATTATATAATTTATACGAACGTTAAACATAAATTTCTTTTTATTTAATACTAAATTACGTTAGTTTTAATAAACGAACAAAAATCGTTTTTTGTTTTTGTAATTTTTCGTTTTACGCGCGAAATTATGCGTATTGTTATATTCGAAGTGGTTTCCTTTGGAATTAACGCAAATGTAGCTCGTCAAATAAGATACCAATTAACGTAGATGTGTTAATAAATACCAAAAAATATTTTCGGTGAACATTCGCGAACAAATACGATGTTTTCTTGAAAGTTTACAACTGTAGTTATATATTATAAATAAATCGTACGGGCGAATATATTTTACGCGTCTGTCCGCTTAATGTGTACCGGATTTAAGCAATATAATTGATCAAATCGAAATCTTCGATAATCGGTACTTAAGAGTATATACGACGCGAGTTTTAACAAACCACATTCGAGTCCGACTCGCTCGTTACAACGGAATATACGTATCTACGTTCGTTTAATAGATTAACGTTTGAAATAAATGTATTCGCGAATAAAGGAAAAAACCACTTACCTTTGTGGCCATCGCGAGCGTTTGTATACGTACAAAATTTTATAAAAGACAAACGACAAAAACAAATGTATATTTTCACGAAAATACAAAAACGAAAAGAACACTGATGTTTATTGAGACTCCGTTTGCAATATTTATACTACGAAAAAAACCCCTTCTATTTGAGTAATTCTCCGTTGTTCACCCACATCTTACTTTGATTATAGTCATTTAATACGGACCAGTTACGTCACCTCATTAAAAACAACGCTCGCCCGAAATCTTCTTACTTGCGTTATACCCGTCGCCTAATAAATTAATTGTACATTTTAATTAGCCGCGGTTACGTTAAAATAAATTAGTTTTTGGATCGTAACTGCATTAGGTAAATATATCACATTTTGTACGACGATAAAACATATTTTAGGCGAATTGAACTCAAAACTACGTTTCACTGTCACGTTTTTAATCGAATATACACTTACGAATAATCGCTTATTGTATATGGGCGATTCGTATGCTAATACGTACGCGTGTATTTTCAAACGACACGTAAATCGAGAATTATTGGCGATTCGTTTTATAACGTCCAAATCGCAACTATCCGTTGTATTTCAAACGCGTCGTTATTTTGGACATATTCGTCCGCGTATAACATAAAATAACAACAACGAAACACGAAAAATGTCTTCGTGTGTTAACTATCGGGTCCGTTAAATAAAATAATCTGTACACGTACGGGAACTACGATATATATTTGCATCGCCTTCGAGTTATATTATTATACGATTTAGGTAAATATCAAAATACCGAATTTCGGTACTTACGTCAAAAACACATGTTAAACGTGTCTAGTTATTTTCTTTTATTTCTAAAATAAAACGATTATTCGCGATAACTTTAATTTATTATATATATATATCGTCGATAACGTAATTTTTTTTTTATTTCGTGATTAACGATTTAGACATTTTCGCCGTTAGAAAAACCACCGATTGTTGTATAATAATTAATATAGTTTTACCTATGGATATTATAAAGTTAACTACCAATCGTTTCCGAGGTGCGTATTAAATAAAGCTATACATACACGACCAACACATAAATTACGCACGAACAAAATGAATAACTGACAAGTAAGCGTATATTATATATCGTTTAAAACAGGACAGTTGACACATTTTGAATAAGCTATCTTTGCGCAATATTATTTGAAATCAAAATAAAGCGATCGTCATATGTGAAACTGATTCCGAACAAACCCAAATTTGATGTTCACAAATAAAAAAATAATAGTCGATATTTCCAAAATAATTCGTTGGCCGTAAAATATCATGTTATTGTTATTATAACGAAATGCCAAGTCTGATTACGTAAAACTATACATTTTATCTATTTTATATACTTAAGTAGTATATTTATAACTCCTTTTATCTGAAAAAGGGGACACATACGAGACATATATTTAAAAAGGAAAAGAAATATTCGTAAATATTTTTATTTTTTGCATTTTGCCTATAATTTAAAAAATGAATTATAAAACTAAGCGTTTAAAATATTTCGATAACATTTTTATCGTCTCGATATGAACGTAATTATGTTTTTCAAATTACATGTTTCTTTTTTAAATTCGAGAGACAAACAGTCGATAGACATTTTATTTTAATAAACTATTAACATTATTACTTAATAATGGTTAAATTCAATCTTATCTATAGAATTTATTTCAATATCTATAGCTGAAGCGTCGCACAAATTTTATAAATTGACGTTGTCGTTAATAAAATCTACTAAAGAGGCAAATACTTATATTCAAGTAAGAAAATCCCATTTCGTTAAATGTTTTAACGTATATTTTTTTGATACAAAAACCTAACCTAATCCTAAAAGTAATCGAACAAATATACGGCGAAAATATATTTACTAAAATATATAGGCATCTATCTCGTATATATGTATATACCGTAATAATTACGTTTTATAATAAACCGTATTCTTCCTTTAAGCCGAGATAATTTTGTAAATAATTGACGATAAAATTCACGAACAAGCGGTTAAAAAATCGAAAACCAGACGCCGTTTAATGATTACGTTTTAGAACGTTTCGCGTTTTAATATATCCAATGAACGTAAATGTATTCTTTCGTTATCACGTCTTGCCGAATACAGCGTATAGTTGTGTATATCGTCGTATACCGTATGGTAGATATTTGAAAAATATATTTCCATAATCGGATAAGATTATTTAAGAGATTGGTGGGTGGGGAGGGGACAATGCCGTAATAAAAGGTAGACGACCTGGACGATTGCCAAGGACGTAGACACTGGCGTTTAGGGCGCAAAACCTATCCGCAATACTTATAATACACTCGAAAACGGGAAAAAAATTAAAACGTTCGTTTTTCGTATCGTGTACACGAAAATAAAATTGCGACGCAATATACACGAGCGATTCAGAATCGCCGTGTATTCATCAACCTTAGGAGAAGTTCGCGCGTCGATGATTTACACCGTAATAGGTTAGTTACGTACATAGCGAGATAACACAGAGGACGCGAAATGTTGTTTCGCCAAAGGCACAACGACGGATAGCTGTGACGCAATGTGGAAGATGCGCCAAACCTTGCGGTACATTGAATAACCTTGTAGAACTTACTGTTTAAAACTTCCACGCTTAAAACGGCGTATATGCGTATATGTATATGTGTGCGTACATATAGGCGTATTACGAACGACAGATACACGCGATTTTTATTCGCTCTAAACACCGCCGGTTACGAACGATTTTCCGGGCTAAACATTCACACAAAAAACGGCCACTTCAAATCGTCCTTCACCCAAAGGACACGCGTGTGCTATATACGTTTGTACATAGAGTAATACTTACGTTCCGAAATTGTACACTCGACGCGCGGGCCAACCGTGACAATTATGCGCGTTCGGACCCTAAACAAAACTACGTGGGGAATTAGAAAAACGGTTTTCCATCGGTTTACCATTACGTTAATCAAGCCGGACAGCTTGGCGATGGTTATTTTCTTCCGAAGAAAAGTGCGCGTTCATAATAATGTACGCGAACGTTTCAACGCCCAAATCGCCCGAATTGTTTTACGACCGTGTCATTGGTGGTCGCATAACGAACTCGTTCGGCTAATATATATATATATATATTGTTTACTTCCGACGGAACACCGTGTGCGGAACTATACAAGACATTCGCGTTCGGTTTTTTCCTGAATATTTATCACGTCCCGAGACGAAGGTCACCGTGTCTGTAAATTTAGTTCGTTCGAATGGGTGTGTATTTTCTCGTTTCGGTTGTTTTTCCTTATTTACGTTTATGTTCGACGATATACAATTTCGAAAAAAAATAACGAGCCGCGAGTACTGTCTGCGAATATCGATCCAAACGAGTTACTCGCGGACGAAGTCTTTGTCATTTCGAACGTATTAAGCGATTGTTGTTTTCCAATTGACGATCCTGAACGGCGCCGGTATTTCTAACGAATACCGCAATTGTTATTCGAATATTATTTGTCTAAGCTCGTAATAAACGTCGAGATCTGGAATACGAAAATAGGAAACCTCGAATATTCCGCGATTTATGACTTTTATTGTTTAAATTTCGTAAAAAATTGTACGACAGACGCTCGCGTCGTAAATCGCGATTTGCGTACGAGAAAAAGTACTTCCGCGATGTGAAACGCGATTGAACGACTTGCGGGGCCTAGGGCGATCGTTACACCGCTCACCACCCTTGGAGCTTATTCACTGGGCGCGCATTTTCGAATGTAATCCTTTTAAAACGGGTCTGGCGGAAAGCGCCGAAAACGTATATACTTAACATAGAAACGTAATATACGTACGCACGGTGCTCTTTATAAACGCTTCGTACGTTTATGTTCAAAATACGCACGATTTGACAGAAAATGGTTTTCAAGAAGAAATAATCGCGTTTAAATGAACGTTCGAGATATTCGGTTTTTGTTTTTTATACACGTACCCAATAAACAAGTCGCCGCGGCTATCGCGTATACAAATAAACTACAAGCCGCGCGACGAGCTCGTTCGGAGCTTGTCATTGGAACACGTGTCACTCGTACTTCGGTTTTTAGCCATACACTGCCACAATGACGACCGACGCGACACGGGTAATTATTACGTTGAATATTCGTCATTATTACGCCTAGTCCTTATATAAAATACGATACAGAATTTCCAACATAGACGTGGTCACTCGTTGTGACGAACAATACAAGACACAATATTCGTTCGTGCGTATAGCGAAGAAACAAATACGTATTTAGAGGGCGGAAGTAGATCTAAAAGGGCTCTAGCCCGCATCCCTCGAAATTAAAATTGTTAAAGTATAGTCCTGAGTTAGAAATAAGGAAAAACTTGACCACTCGATATCTCGTTACCCTATGGAAATAACCGCCATTCTATATCATTAGTTTTTGGCTTTATCGAACGGCCGTTTAAAATGTATTTTTTTTATTTTAACGTGACGCGCGTCTTTCCAGAAGGTAGAACTTTTGCAGTACACCGTCATTCGAAACGGTGCAAAACATATTTCCGATAATGTGTAAACAGTCGGACAAACAAAAGTTGAACGTTTCACTGAATACGTTTCTTTTCAGTAGCCTCTGTACAAAAGTAGACGATCCGTTAAATGATAATACAAACGCGTTATAATTTATAGGAAACGTTGAACTTCACGACGTATTTAATTAACTTAAAACTTACGGCTTTGATAATGGTAACATTTAAAGTAAGATCCACGGCTATATTAGAAAAATTATCGGCCATAATACACGAAATAATGAGAATAGAAAGCGATAAAAACGGTAATTCGATTGTTAAAACGCCGATTGTCAAGAATGACGATTTACGCATTTTTCGGGAAAATTAACGAGAAATATTTAAATTTCGTCTTTTGAAATCGATATAATTATAAAATAATTTTAAACGATACCGAAACCACTTAGCAAATGCTTCTCAATATAGTAATATATTAATACGTACTCCGTGTATGTAATATAATAAATGAAAATGTGTTTTTAGTGTTAAAAAAGTAATCATTTTTCGATATGTGGGACGAACGAAAAAACCGTGGTTTTGAAATTCCTCGTTTACAACGATTTCCCTTTTAATTATTATTATTACGGGCATTTTTTCGTAATTTCGGACCTATGTTTAAAATGTACGAGCATTTACTATATATATATATATATATAGACGGAACAAAATATACTAGCGAATGATGTGAAGTCATGATAAAAGGCCCGTAATGTTTATAAAACTATAAAAGACCCGACAATTGCGTTCAAAAATGTCGTATTACCAAAATGCCGAGAAATATATGAAAAAACGACAAAACGAAAATAGAAACCGAAAAATATACCGTAAATAATAAATATATCGCGTACCTATTCCGGGGCACGTAACAATTAAGATGGTAAATATTTTACAACGCGTTTTCATTTTCCAGAAACTACGGTCGTCAAATAAAATTCTCGAATTTCGCGCAAGTTATTTCGTACTTAAACAACAGCGAAAGCACCCAGTAAGTTTGCCGTAACCGGCAATCGAATCCACTTGAAATATACGAATTAAAACGTCGCTGTACGTATTCGATTCAATTCTGGTACCCATGACAACGTACTGCAGTAACAAATAATTCCATATCTGAATAATACACGTACATTTTCCGTTGCGGGATACAGACACTGTCAACACTGAGTAAAACAAATGCCGCCGAAACAATCGCCGTACCCGACAATCCCTATATACCAAATACCGTGGAAATCGGTTGAGAGGTATAAAAACGCATAAGGGACATACATATCTACACAAACGTTCGTTTATATACACGTGTAATTAATAGATTTTTGTCGAACGAATTAATAACGCCGTATTCGTTATCGCGTTCCATACACGTGTAGACATCGTAGGGCACGTGGTTAGTAACACTTGAGAGCGAACCGATCAGAAATGAAGTCACTCTATTGTCGTTAACACATTAACGAAACACGTAAAATTTTGGGTCCACGAAGGTTCCTTATTTTTATCGATAACAATCGTATTAAATATTCTACTCCAAAATTGTATTTAAGCGTCCAGTCGATAATAAACTTCAAATTTCTATAGTACTATTGCGGTAGTTAAATATTTATCGATCTCTTCTTCGTTATTATAATAGCTAGATTTTTCAAAAAACCGAATACCTATCGATCGGTTGCTATTCGTTGTAGAATATTTGGTGCGTTTCTCGACTTCAAAAACAAAATATATACGATTACATTATCAGTCAACAACCGTATTAAGTCCATAAAAATACGATAATGCTATTAATATAACAATGCAGAATATATTACTTTTTCTCCAAAGTTATTAAAACGTGAATTATAATTTTAAAAAATAAACGTTAACACAATTAACGTCGAAACTCTTTAAATTTAGAATACCTGTAATAATAAAAGAAAAAATCGCCTTATTTTATTTGCGAAACACATTTACACATTTTTCGTAATACATAATAAATTACGCGTTCGCGGAAACATTACGCTCGAGAAATGACAATTTAATAAAACCAAACAAATCTAAAATCGAACGGAGAGAACATGAATTATGTTTAATGGTCGAACAGGCGTCGATTGATATTTACATTCCCGATTCGTAAACGAATTACAAATTATTAAAATCAGAAATTTTCGTCGACGTATTTCGTTTTATGATTTACCTATATAGCTAGAAATCTAAATGTGAATACATTCGAACGAAAATCAACTTTTATCTGTATTCAATTATTAGGTGAAAACGATATTTCCAAACGTGTTTTTCGAAAGTATTCGATAGATAAGCGTGTATTAATAGATTAAGGCATTGATGCTCGAATAGTGCGTGCACGGGTCGTATCCTCAGGATTTTCGTATAAATACGAATACGTACGTAGTTACCGTAGTAAAATAGAACGTAAATATAAATATTCCGCCGATTATGACGTTTTTTATTTCGTAAACAATTATACGATAGATAGTCGCGTCATAAATCGCGATTTGCGTACGCGAAAAAAACTCGAATAATAATTTTTTTTCGTAATGTAAAGCGCGATCGAACGGCCCCTCCCCCCCACTTAAATTTCCATTTGCGAGAATACGTAAAAACGAATTGCACTTACACCGGACGGCATTTACACTTTACGGCGACAACAGCGCCTCTTTCGACGTTTATACAGCCACCGGAAGGTATCGTCCAACAAAATCGACAACCGCGCGCGTTCGTATTGGAAACCGCCCCGGGACTCGTTAATAATTCGAATTACTTCGTACAACGTACAAAAACGTACGCGTGTTTTTCGTGCGTGTGTTCTGTTTAATCGAATCTAATAAAACGTCGCGCTTTAACGGAGGCCGTTTTGTTTTCCATCCAACCGAATCGTACGCGTGTGCACAAAATGTCACGGTCACGGTCGAATGGATTCGGTAATTCGACAACGACGAAACCGATTGAATTCCGCGATGCGAACGTTACGTATCGCGAAATTCGACGTCGATTCAATACGTCGCGTTGAATTGTACTAGTTGAACGAAATGTTAGCGTTTTGTCTAAAAAGTATTGTACACACTTATTGTACAACACAAGTTCTAAAATGTCTTATTCGCGCAACGTAAAAGACTTTTTCGACAACAAATTTTCGAAAATGACGGCGCCATATCGTTTTCAATTAACGCGAAACCGTTGCATTTCGGATCTTCCATACGCTTTAATCGAAACGAGGTACGAAAATTAACGTTTCGAAATTGGTTTTCATTTTCGCCTCCCCCCTCCCCCCCCGAAACGGCGGTTTTTGTAAATTGTCAAAATTAGTACACGAAATTGTCAAAAAATCACTACAGACGTTTTCGAAAAAAGTTGACCGCCAGTTCACGAGCATATAATTACGAGAAAACGCGTATGGTTTTTTTTAGAAAATCGATCGAAACGTACGTAGAATTTTCTCAAACCCGTCAAATTTGAAACGCGTTCGATCGTCGCGAATACCGTATTTATAGAACGCCGTCAACGCCCCAGAATGGCTAGAAAAACGGTCACCGAACGACGATTTTCGTTGTTTTTTCGGATGGAGGGGGCAGACGGGATAGTATGTGTCGAGGATTCACGCGCCTATAAATGACGTCAGACGACGGGTATATTACGCCAAACCGTTCTGAATTGGTGACGCGTAAACGACATTCGCGAATGTCGTAAATATCTCGAGAAAATGATTGCGCGTAAATCGAACAACGAAACGCGAAATTACCGCCGCAATTAATTTACGTACGCGGGACTATAGCGCCGCGCTCTTTTACGCGATACGATCATTTAGCGGCGCGTGTTTCGCTTCGACTGTAATGATTATCGCAACGCCGCCGGTCGGACCGTCCGACAGAGACTGTTTAGACGAAATAGGTGTACGCAATGATTCGGCGGACCAATAATAATGGCGTTACACTACGGCCCGGTAGTACAATATTACGCAAAATTATAATCGACCGAGAACGAAACAAACACGGGCTTGCGTGCACTATCCGTGCATTTTACGAACGTACGAGGCGTGTCCACGAAACAAGTGTACGGGGTTTCGAAGGGCGTTCGTCTTTATTACCAACACGGCGTCACCACAAAGGCGCACACGTGGCTAAGGGACGACCCGGCCAAGTATATTGTGTTAATACACTCGCGCATATTCGAATATTACGATTAAGCGTCGAAACGTATCGTAACGCCGTGAACGTTCATATTTCAAAATACATCTCGTACACCCGGAAGTTCCTAACCGACGGTGATTAGGCCGTCGCGAGGTATCTCCAGGTACCGTTAGAATATTCGTTACGCGATGAACGCCGTCGGTCGTAGATTGTCAAACAGTCGGTCGTACTAATTCGATTTTAAACGTAAACGCGACGAACTATTTGGAATCCTCAACATATTACGGTATTACACTTGTGTACGGCGCTACAAGTAAATAACGGGCGAGCGAAATAAATCGATTATATTTTCTATATGGAAAAACCGAATTCGGTTCGACGACTTCGCCAGCTTTTCGCGGCAATTGTTGTAAGTCGATTTGCCGCGACCTACGAAACGGAGTACCCACCGCGCAGATACGACGGATTCGTCGTTACTGGATAACGCTTCTTCGTCCGGTCAACAACAAAAATATCGACCAACGAATTCGATAATATCAAAATAAACGCGTCATTATACAACCAACACGTTGGAAATCTAAAACAATTGTTGGCATTCGGTAAATGCATGGAATTGTATAAGAACTTATACGAGCGAAGTTCGTGATTAATGTAAATCAAACCGTGACGCTCGTATATATTACATCGCTTAAGATTAGGATCGAGACACCGGTAACAATAACGCGATGAATCCATACCGACTACAACCTGTTGGTTGTTTCGGATTTTAGTTTCGCCACTGAGGCTCTATTTTAGACTCAACAGGCGCGGTACTTGTCGATTAGGTTCCATTCCCCGGCCCGATAATACGTTACACATAAACGCGCCCGACTACAATTACTAATCATTAATAACGGTACGCGCGTACTATTTCGCGACAAAAAATTGACGTTTATCGCGTGCAACGGTAACAGTACGGTTTTTGTAGCCCTTCGACCGCGATGAACGTCGCCGCGTAAAAAACAAATTGAATAAGGGCAACCGCCCGTATTAGTTATTAAATAGCTTCTACGTCAAACCTCCCTCGTCCCGTTACTTGTTTTTACGACCGACCGCAATGACTTCTAACACAAGTGAAACGCGAAACATCCACACGGTGTCACGCAACAATTTGGCGTTAATAAAAAGTAAAAAGCGCGCGATTCAAAATTGAAAAATAATTTCTTCAAACTGATGATTTCGAATCACTTTTGGCAAAAAGTAATAACGAAAGTTTAGAACATTCTCGACGATATTACTGTACTAAGCTACGGGAAAATAATGCTACGTGTATCGGGGAGGAAATAATTCCCCCCCCAAAATTTTACGACGAATTAATTTCGCGTAAGATATATATTTTTAGTCAAAAATAAGAAAAAACTAAAATATTTTTAACTTCGATACACATTATAATATAATATGTTCGTTAAAAATTAATAATCTATAAAAGTTTATATTTCTTGTTTTGTTAGGGTCTTTCAATTTATTTATTTAAAAATTAACCCCCCCCCCCCAAAAAATTCAGGTCTAAGTACACCGCTGTATTGTATTTATGTTTCGCTAACTATTCAAAATTGTGCCTTTAAGGTTTTTTTTATTAGTAAAATTATCTACTCGTAGTCTAGGTAACTAAAAAAAATTCGTAAAGCCCTCGTAACAAATACTGAACGATATAAAACAAAAGCAATCATGTGCCCATGGTAAGTAAAGTTACTATTCATTTAAAAATCTCTTCTTTGAACACCTTTTAAACAAATCCACACCGACCAATGCTTGATAAATGAAAATTATCGACAAAATATGACCAATTTTTTGGCTACCGAATCAATTATTTGGTATAATTACCGTTAATGATATACGGAGATTTGAGCAATCGAAAAATCTTTTGAAGGAGACCGATTCATTTTACCAATTTATATTTGCTTCGTCGTCTAGACGACTATTCATATTATTCAACAATCGTTCAGTACTTTCGGGGGATAACAACTGAAAAGCCAATTACATTCATCCATGGCGGGAAAAAGCCAAAATGCTTTATGCACAATGAACACGAAAAATATGTTACTTAAAAAACAAATAACACCACCGATGGATTTTTTTAAGAGATTCAAAACGTCCACAGTTCCTTTTTCAACATGAACAATCTAAAAAATTTGTGAAATATATTTGTATCATATAAAATTCTATAAAAATCGTATTAAAAATATCCAGATATCGTAATTTTTCATAAAACACTTTTACCTATTCTTCGTAATTACAATTCAAATGTACTTTTTCTTTTGTATATTAGCTGAATTATTCGTAATCGAATACATCATCTTTGTTACATTATTTCCACTCTTTCGATATAATCCAATACCAACTTAAATAACAAAATTAATATTCTTGTAAGTATAACATTTACAAAACTCTTAAACAATATTTCAATTACTTCAGTCCATTTGTGTAACTTGTGCTAGCTTTGCTATATATATATTGTATACCACAAAAACCATTGGAAAAGTTTAAAACAGACCAGTCAGTTCGTCAAATTTGTTTATAGCAGAACCAATCCCAATATCTGAAGCATAATACTAGCAATTTTTCGTTATTACAACAACAGTTGATTTTCCAATTTGAATAACGTATATTATACAGACTATTAAACCCCGTGACACTACTTAATTCAAAAAGCATCTGATTATGAATAATTAATTAATCTATTAATTCGTGAATTCATTATACTAATTTATAATCCGGAAAAAATACTTAATAATGAATTATAATGGACAATTTCTAAAGTAATACTCTCCACTTTCAAATTGAAAAATTTGCTATAACAACGTATTGAGAAAATAAAGCAATTCAAATTTTTTTTTCCCATAAGTTCACTGTATGACCTAAATGTGCTTTAGTTACGTATTTTATTAAATAAGAAAATAAAAATGTATAAATAATAAAAATTATATTTAATTCGTGAACGCACGTACTAAAAAATTACAACAGTAAACAATTTCATTTTATCAACTCTGTTTTGTCCTATTGATTACAAATTGTTTCACACAAATTATAACAAATTATTCGATTGGTCAACCACCTAAAAATACCCTCAAATATAAACTATTCTAACAGACTTGTAATATTTTTAAATACCAATTTTTTATACAAAAAATATTTATAAATTACACATTATAAAAGTATAAATATTATAAAAATATTATTTGAAACCTTAATTATAACCATTTAATTATATTTACTTAAATCTCGGTTTATACTTTATTAGGAAGTATTAATTATACAAAAGCAGGTAAACGAAAAAATGTTGACTTATCAAAATCATAAAAATTAAATAAACCGATAACGCGTAATATTTCTCCCGCGTTAATAAAACTGAAAATACAATATAGATATGAAACGTTACGTATACGGTAACTTGGCTCTTTGGTCCATCAACGTGTACAAACTGAGCATTGATGATACCATACCAATGACACCAATTGTACCTGGACTTAGTCTAACAAATCCTAAATTTGTCAATGGTAACATTAGATCACAGCTATTTTTTACAGTATCGATCAGCAAATCTTTATGACTACGGACAAAATGCAGTACTTCACCAGTGAATACATCTTTGGGAGCTATTTTTCTATTTAGAGTGTTCAGAATTTTTTTTTTCAGCATCGTTTTCAACAAGTTATTTAATTCTATGGCATCTCTGACAAGATTCAGAACTATGGATAATAGCCAATACTTATTACCCGTTTGACCCCATTTTGTGGCATTTATTCGAATAAAATTATTTCTATTCAACCATATAAAATGGTCGTTCAACAAGTAAAGAGAATGCGCTATCTTCGAAAATGTCACACAGAATCTGATAGTTCTATCTGAATGATTAACAGTCCGTAACGCAGTGTGCAATGAATCAACAAAACGGCCAAATCTCAACACTGTAAAAAATAAAACAACAAAGTTAAAACGTATCGATAGAATTTATAAGGAAAAATGTACATTAACGATTTCTTTTCAATAAATATAAAACTCTTTCGTAATTTAAATAATTGAACGATCGCTCTTCTTATCGCTTACGCAAAATTTTTAATATAGGTGAACGAAAAAAATTCGAAATATCTCGTTAAGAATTATTGATCGCAATACACACTTTATTCTCCGTTATATATTTACGATAAACATTAAACTACGTATTTTTCGATGTAACCTGGCCTTGAACAGGAATAACACTAATAAGACAAATTATTTCATAATTCCTAACGAGATAACAAAATGGAAAATATTGTAAATACAAAAACGAAAATCGGCTAAAATGGCAATAAAAAGATAAGAATAAAATCGAAGCTATTGTTTAGCGAATTAAAAAAAAAAAAAACCCCGATAAATCCGATACGAATATTTACGTTTTCGAAATGCCGCCAACGACTGTTCGAGATGTTTAAATTTCTCGATTGAGCTCGCGTCGACGTCACGTTTTTCCATATAATGCCACGCCGCCTTGGAGCCATACTGTATAAACCTAGAAAGAACGCAATAATCAACATACCTAGTTGAAACGGTCGTGATTCGCGCTACGACGAGCCAACACGCGTATGCCTACGATTAGGGAGGGTAACAACGTAATTCATATATTTGTCCGGACGGACACGGACGCAACGAGAAGGCATCGAGCCAACGGGTCGGGCTACTCGCCGTCAAACCGGACGTCTCGGGGCCAGAAACGACCGCCGGGCGCGTACCTCGCTATTCTGTCACGACCGGCAGACTTGTTGTTCAGGTCCACGACGAAATTCATGTTCGTTGGTGGCGGCGGCGCGTCGACGAAAGACGCCAAAAAACAAAAAAATCCGAACGGACGACGGCGTTACGACGAAAATATCGACGGAAACCCGTGCCCAGCCATTATTTCTCGGTACTCGTTACGGCGCGGCGGCGACCAAATTCACGGAGTACATGGCGAGTAATATTTTGAGGCGCCGACACGACGGTCCGTTTATCAGTACACGCCGTGTGTACGTTTCGTGCAACTCGTCTTATCAATCCGATAACGGCACGCGGTTACGTGTGTACGAGGCGGCGGCGGCGGCGGTCAATTCGTCGTGATCGCGCGCGCTAGCGAGTGTGTGAAATCGAACCGTTTCCCCCTTGATCGGCCTCGCCGCGATAGGAGAATGTACGTGTGAGCGTGTGTTGTTGTTAAATCGCGCGCGGACGCAACGAGTAATCGTCGGCCGTATTTTGTCCGCGCGCCATGGCCGACCACCGCGCCGTCGGCGTTGTTAATTAATATATTGGCCGCCGCGTTCACGACGATGATCAACTCCAGTCGGATATTCCGGTCGCCGGAGTACACGAGCTTCAGGTGTAACGTACCCCTCAAGCATATCGTCCTGGACGACACCAGCAAGGTTATAAACGACGACCACGTCGTATCGTCGTTGTTTCTCGTAACGTGTTTAAAATATAAAAACGATCGACCGATTGTTGCAGGGATGGAGAGTGTACGACACGGGCCCGCGCGCTGTTGAAACGCCGTTGGTATTCTTGCACCCAGTCAGCGGTCGAGCCGAAGTGTTTTTCAAACAGTTGCTAACGCTCGGCTCGAAAGGCTATCGAGTCATATCGGTAAACAATGTCCCCGCCCTAATGGCAGTTATGCGTTGTCTTTTGTCCGCCGCTCGTACGACACGTCCGGTAATATTTTCCGGTTGTTTATCGTTATTGTTTATTTTGCCCCAGGCTGAAAGTCCGCCGTACTGGAGCGTTACCGAATGGTGCGAAGGGTTCATGCAACTGTTGGACCACATGGACATTAAACAAGTGCATTTATTCGGCGCTTCGTTGGGTAATTAAATGTATACCAATTTCAACTACACCATCATTGTTGAAGTCAATTTGCGCGCGTACTGACCTTATTTACTTGGCCGTTACACCGTAACTAATTCATCGTGAAATCAATCGCTATTTAACGTTACATCGTCACATTTTCAACATTCGCCATTAAACTTCGTACACACTATTTTATACTAGGTTATTTTTTACCAAATTCTACCTGTTTTAACCAAGTTAAAAACTAGTCGATGTTTCTAAAATATCCTAATAGTTGCCCAATCATTATTAACCATGTTGTATACTTAATTGGTAATCACTATGCGCCATATTAACGGTATACTTATTTTATGTAGATTGTTTAATAATTATATATATATATTTATATGTATACATAATTTTACCGTAAGACGATTGATGCCATGAACGAAGAATTATTGATAATTACTCTAAATACAACTAAAACTATTAACAAATTGCGTATAAACCAAATAAAGTACTTAATATGAATTATGAAATTGTATGTTGTTACTGTGATATAAAATATTGTTGATGTAGCGTAATTTTTATTATATATTGTCCACATAAACAAAATATATCGTTCGAAAATGCTGTCAACAGCGTAATGTCTAGAAATGCTATCGTAGCAAAATTTATAAAAATTGAAAATATTTTTTTAATTTTCCTGTAAATAAAGAAAAATAATTTATAATTGTCCAAACTTAATTACATTTTTAACTAACATTATATAAAATACGTATAACAAATTTTTTTATATTTAATCAATTTAAATCGAAATTCCGATTAAAAGTAGTCAATTTACTACATTTTATACTTAACTTTAAAAACTTCATTATTAAATATTTAATAAACTTTTATTAATAACTTTCTTAAAGTACAGATTTGTATTTTCCATTCATATATATATAATAATTTTGTGATCATTATAGATTAAGAAAAGCCAAAACATACGTTATTTGTTTTAAATACAATAGTATGTTTTTTTAATGTTTTATTTAATAAAGTCGTTATTTATCAAAAATAATTACTTTTATTAAAAACTAAATACATTTTAATATTTTTAATAATATAAACGACAGTGTTTATTAATTATTTGTTGTGAAAAAATTATATTTTATAATGCTTGTATAATTTTTACTTATAGTTATTCGCTTCATAATAATTTATACAAAATTGTAAACGTATAATCGTATAAAATCATATATCAAATAACTTTTTTGTTATGTATACTTAATAAATTAAATTAAGTAATTCTAATCAATTTTTTAAAAGAACATGGATAGTTTCACATGTTAATTTTTAACTATACTGTTTTAATTAATCTATATAACTTAAAATATTATTTTGAAAGTCATAAAAATAATAATTGAGCGATAACTTTTATATTATTAATTAATATGTATTTTTCTTACCTTAACCAAAATATGAGAAATTTCCTAGAATCTATGTGTTTTGTACGGAATTTCATTATAATAAATTATACCTTTTCGTTTCTTTTGTACGTGTCTTCAAATAAGTTATATCATAAATTATAAGCACATACTCCGCAAGATTTAAATAATAAACCAATTTCATGTAGATAGTTATTATGTACATAATAGATAAGCGCATGCCACTATTTTCCATTGTTTACAATGAAAATATGATTCACTGGATGCAAAAAATAATCTTTTCATAAAAATTAACATGTCAAGATTATGGATAGGGAGACCTATCATACAATTTTCAATAATTTGTATTTTTATGTTTCAGGTGGATTTTTAGCTCAAAAATTTGTAGAATTTTCCACGATTATACATCAACCTAGAGTTGTATCGTTATTTCTATGCAACTCTTTTACTGACACGTCTATATTCAAATATAAAGATACCGCTGTTTTGTAAGTTCTTATGTAATTAACGCGTTATTATACTCTAGTGATGTCCTTGAAATATTATCTATCTTAAATTTAATGTTCGGTACATTTGTTAAAAAAAAATGTACGTCAAATGGTAAAAATGTTTCGATTTGTTTTAGTAACAACAACCAAAACTTATAGTGTTAACTTTGATGGACCATTACATTTTTATTAAATATTTATAATTTAATAATAATATATTAGCCATATGACTTAGTGTAATAACAAAAACAATCCTAAATAAATGTACAAAATAAACAACTATAGTCAATATATCAAAAATGTGTTTTTAATTTATTGTTATTATTAATGATAAAATATATTACAATATGGTAGTCATTGATTAATACTATATTTAGGAATTTTATCTTCGTGTATGACTCATAAATCACGGCACATGCATAATTATATACACAATGTAAACTACAAATACGAATTCTTAGTTGTCTTAAAATTAAATGTAGTTTGATCAAAATTTAAAGTTGTAACATTAAAATAATAAAATTGTCTACATTAAATTCCAAGTAGAAGATATTAAAATAACCCATATATTAACTATAAAATAAATAAATGTAATTAATAAATAATAAATAAATAATAATAAATGTAATAATGTAAATAATAAATGTAATATAATATAAAATAAATGTAAGTTAATGTCTTATAGCTATATATTTTATGTATTCGATAAAACAAATAAATAATATTTTTTATTGACAGAAAGCTATAGGGCTAAATTTTACGATGGGTTAGCTTTGCCTAATTTCGTGCGATTGGTCAGTTGGAAATAATTATTGTTACTTTTAAAATTCTATTGTTAATTTTTTTTTATTCTACTTAATAATTACACTGATATTTTTATTTAATCCCCATTGTAATATTTACTAGTGATAATTATTATCAAGATAGAGTTTAAATATTATAATTTCACAGGTTCTGGATTTTACCCGCAATAGTACTCAGAAAAATGGTGTTATCAAATTTTTCATCAAGAGAAACCTTCTACGATACACAAATCATGGATTCGATCGATTTTATGGTGGAATTGGTAATTTCTAATAAATAAATAAACAAAAAATTATGTCGATAAAAAAAGAAATATTATTGTTACGACCGTCAATTTGTAATTGTATTTTTTTCTTATACATAAACTTTCTCGTTTCACTAACGAATATTAATACCATTTTAGCAACCGTCCATCCATTCAGTTCTAGAGCTGACAACCATATAATGTCAACAATGTCTGTATATTTATCGTTTAGATCGAATCGTTATCCCAGGCAGACCTCGCATCTCGTTTGACCATAAACTGTTTACACAGTCGCGTTAATACATCACTGATGAGGGGTTTGAAAAGTGTCACTCTGATGGACGTGTTTGACGATTATGCTCTGGGCTCGCCCATTAAAGAAAACATTTATAAGGAGTACCCCGATGCCAAACTTGCCCAACTCAAGTCCGGTGGTAATTTCCCGTATCTCAGCCGCAGTGACGAAGTAAATTTACACTTGCAGGTAGTACAACATCTCACCTCATTGTCACACAACAATGAACAAAGCATATAAATATAATCAAATTGTTCGTTTCAGATACATTTAAGAAAATACAACGGTACCCCTTTTAGTGCAAGTGATAACATTCCTGTTGTGGAATAATGAAGCGCCCTGTAACCAAACAAAAAAAAAAACAAAATTCCGCTCGTTTTTTTTTTGTACAGACCAACGTACCGAATTAAATCGTTTCATTAAGCAATTAAGTTAATTTATATTATATATACACACATACGATATTATTGTACAATTGACAATATTTTTTTTTATTTTTGAAATATACATATACTGTTATCGATTTTTTTCCAAGTTGAAAAGGTCTGTTTGAAAAACCATTGTACCATTATTGCCGTATCAAAATTATATACGAGACGTTTTACGCTTATACAAACAGGTAGCCAAAGATTTATTAAGCTTTGGGTGTTCGTCACTGCCACAAAAACTACAAACACCGACCCAATGTAGATAAACTTTTTCAATTAACGCGCGAACGGACCTTTTTTTAAATTTAATTGTTACATGAATAGATATTATTGGGCATTCAATTGGTATGTATAATATACTACGGTTTATATTGTACAAACGATATATATCTTGCTAACAAAATATTTTCAATTACAAAAAAAAAGTGTAACAGTTGGATAATTTATATTATTTCTTAATTTTTCAAATCAATTTTATTTAAACGCACATATTTTTCTAATTTTAGGTGTTGGTATATGTGTATATATATATTATATCTTATTACGATTAATTTTTTATAAAATAATTTACTTGTAAAGTGTGAATACAAATTTTATGTACCGTTTTTATTTCGTTATAATTCAATACGTACACCCAATTTATTTGTTGTCGTAATATACATTATATAAATAATTTATAGACGTAATCTTTATTTGTTGAAATTGGTGTTTCTAAACAGAACAATATAGGTACTTTATTGTATTTGTGCAAAATGAAATACACCTGATTTTGTTCTCACATTTGTCTGAAAGTCTAATATAATGAACAATATTCTAATATAAGAATATAATTAATAGTTTGTCATCTTATATTTTATACGAAAAAAGTTTTACTTTTATTCGTATCCAAATTTGACGTTTTATGAATAGTATGAAACATTTTAAATTTGAACTTATTTACCTACTTTGTGACATATTACGCACAATAGTACACCACCTGGTTCCAAGGCACACCCGGAACATTATTTTGGTATGAACTCGCGAGTAAATTTTCGTTTGTGTAGAAAACAGTTGAAATAAACAAGAGATTAACCGTTATTATATTGTTTTTACAATATTAACTGAAAATAATAATGAAATTTTAAAAAGAAAAATTACGTTGCCTTAAAATAGTATTTTTTAAATATTTCTCGAGTAATCTTTTTAAAGTGGACAATGATGTTCCCGATGTGCTAGTCGAAAAACAAATAGCGCAATATCAAAGCACGAGTTTAACTCGTCGATCACATCATGATTTTAGCGACAGAATTTTCAATACCACTAGTCAAACCGCTACCATTAACCACGCCATTTTGTTGTTGTATAATTTTTGAAAAAATTCTAAACGCTAAATATCGCGATTTCTCCGTTATGGGTGGGAGTATTTTCGGTTAGTGGGAGGCATTTAAAAATTGTAATAATACCTGAGCGGTTTGAAACGAAATTCGATACACAAATATATCGGGACGCGTATTTTCCGAACCACCACGGGTACGCCCGGCCGTGTAGTACAGCGTGCGTAGGGAAACGCGCTCGGACTAATTGGGTTACGATTCGCGTTAAAAATAATACAACGTACCTACGTGCAAGTCGAATAGGTGCCGATTTACAATAATGTCGTCGTTGGCTCGTGCCGTAGATCATCGAGTCCCGGAAGTGCCCGCGCGCTTGCCGTACAATCGTCGCGGTCGCCAGTGGCTTCTTCGGACGTGCCGCCGCCGGGAATTCTCATACCCACAACAGACTCCAATACACCGCGTTGAACAAGATGAACGATGCCGGAAACACGATCCTGCTCTTCTCGTCGATCCAAATCGAAATCTGCTGGGCCGTGGTCGTCAACCCGCCGTTCAGCTGGCGCGCCGACTCTTCGGACACCTTGAACTTCACCTTGCCCATCGCTTTCAGTTCCATCGTGTACGGCAATTCGACGTTCAATTCCGTATTGGCCGCGTCCTTGTCAAACACGCGTCGGCCGTCGTTATTATTAATTACGTTACATATACAGGCGAAACACTACCTACCGGACGCGAATCTAGGAATCTGAAATCGGGGGGAGAGGAGTTTTTCGTAAATCAGTAATTACCGTCGTCGAACACGCGAATTCCCCGAGCTGCTGCACCGTACACTATTCGTGTAGAATTGTCCTAAATAGTCGTTACTATACGTTCGATTAATTTAAAATCTACACGTCCAAACGGGAAGACAGGGAGGGGATAATGCCCCTTAACTCCTCCTCTCTGGATCCGCCTAATTCGTAATCTTACGATATCCCGTCGACCCGAACCAACGTTAATCGCGTGTTTTTTTACCGGTTTCGAAAAAGACTTACGACAGTATCCGCGTAAGAAACACGGACACGTAAAAAATTATCGAATTCGACGATTACCAGACATTTCCGTTAACGTTAACGAGAATAATGAATAGTTACATGGATAGTCCATCACGTTTCGCATTCAACACCGGACTGATGGACGCCTCGCCATTGTTCCTTCTCCTCCCCCCACACAGACGTACAGAAATTTTAGTCCCGGTATTGCAGACCGGCAACAGGAGTGTGTCGTTCGGCGCGTGGCCAGAATTAGGTAATTGAGAGGCGCCAATATTTATCCAAAAATGTCGGACACCGACGCGCGAATTATGTATCGTAATATTTTCGTTTCAAATTCGACAATTTGGACGCTTAGTATAACGGTACGTTTACTGCGATACGTTTTAAAAATGAATCGGATTTGAATTTCATTAGTCCCCAACCATACGGCGGGGGGTAATGTTTCGAGCGACTAGGTACGTGCCATGGTGGTGTTGAGCGGCTTCTAATTAGGATTCGCTGATGACCACCATCGGGGGTGAATTGTTCAGCCGGCTGGAACGCTGGGATAGCGCGACGAAAACAAATACGCCTACCGGATCGGAAAATAATGAAGCCAATCGAACGAGCCAGTGAACGAGACGAGACCCCGGAGAACCGAAACGGTCTCGTGCATTCGAAATATCGCGAATATAACGATATAATAAACGCGCGGTCGTAGTGACACGGGCGGCATTCGATTGAATAAAACCGAAAGAAACGCACGCGTCTACATACATACATACATACACATACGACGTGTGTCCAAAAATTAACGGGAAATTTTTTTTATTTCGCGGGTTCGGAGAGTTTATCGTGTTCTCACATACGTGCCCCTAAAGTATGATAACATTTTCGACTGATATTCGTCGTTTACTTTTTACGTGGCAGTCGCTAAGATTAGACGTGTTTTTATGAGATCGACGATTTTTGTTTGTTAAAAAAGAAAACGGATCGAAGAATTTGTATTAAATTTTACTCGTCGACGAAATTTCTCCGAACGCCGAATTATTCTAGAAAAACTGAAGTACATTACGGAACGTATAAACCTATGCCCGGCCGCGTTTTTTTTTTAATCTATTTAAGCTTTGTTAAAAAAAAGCATATTAGCTTAACACTTAAAAAGTTGTACATAAAAGAAAAAGAAAATACATTTATGGAATTATAAAAAGAACCCCGATGAGGAACAAATATCGATTTATTTTAAGGATAAGAGCGGGATTAAAATTGTTGAGTATACTACGAAAATTTATGTCTATATTATTCTTTAAAAGAAAGCGGAAAAGATTGGTTCTGAAAGACTTGGGCAATTGAAAAGAAGTTGAGGAAATTCGCCAACATCGGGTGATAAATTACGAGGACAAAGAGGAGATGAATTATGACCTAAATAAAAAGAACGACCGGGTAGGTGATTGTGACCTAATTTTAACCCAGTAAATGAGATAACGTGTGCCCCAAAGAGGTTAGAGTTAAGGAACCAAAGGAGATTTCAGGGACGATTTTTTTTATACCATTTCTCAGAAGCCGAGTGTGAGAGGATCATTCGGCCTTCTACGCGATTAAAATAGTACAGTGAACGTAGGGTAGAAAATCAGTAACCGCCCCGACCGCGTTAATAATGGCGTATTTGTTGCGTCCATAAAACCGGTCGAACGCCGATTCGAACGGTTTATTATGAACGCGAACAAATACGTTCGACGCGAGATAAATCCCGAAGCTCGTGTCGGAACCTAAAAAAAGAGCGGCGAGCGTGCCGTACAGTGTTTATAAAATCGTGCGACGCGCGCGTTTCCTTCCCCTCTGCGTTAATTACGCGCGCACCTGCGGATTAAAATTTACGCGCCGCGAAGCCGGCGGCACACGTCGACGGGAAACCACGCGTTATTTGCGTAATTATCGCGCTAGAAGGGAACGTTTAAAAACGTAAATCAAAAATTCGTTCGCGCCTCGCCTATTCCGTTCGGGAAAATGTTCGAAATATTATTATAAGCGAACGTACCGGTGGTTATTTGGGCGTTTGGCGTTTACAGTCATATTATAGGTGCACAGCGTAGTACAATTGAAAAACAACAACCCGTCGTTCATTCTGGAGTATATATATATCAACTGTATCGAAAAATGAAAACCGAAATTTGTTCTTCGAGTAACGAAGAAAGAGGGAACGAATTTACGAAATGTACGATTTCCGCAAATATGGTTACGTACAGTACTCGAATTGTGAAAATTATAGGAGTTCCTTGAGCCGAGCAAAACAAAATGCGTCGTTCTACGAAGAAACCATTTACTTCGGCCGCGACGTAAAATGTTACGAGCCCTCCGTCAATCGCCGCTTTCGCGTTTATTAAATATTACGTCCCCTAATACCGATGGACATATTCATAGACGCCTAACGCACGGACGAAAATGATAAATTTACAAAAGTGTCACGATTGTTCGGCCTACATTCGTTCCGAATTTCGCCGAGTTCCTGATCAATTCCGACTTTTGTGGCCTATGCGCGTGGAACGGCGGCACTTTTAAAATCCGTTACGTTCTTCGGAATTGGTTTAATGACAGGTAACGACAATACGTAACCGGTGACAAAAACGCAAAACCACGGTCGGCAAAAATTATTTCGGTCCGTAGCCCGTACCGTCCATTTCGCGCCGGTAAAACGAAAGAAATATGGGCGCGCGTATATTAAAAGGTCTCCCCGCGGCACTCCAAGCCCACTTCCGGACCGATTCGAGCATTGGCTACGTGCGTATCGTATACGTTGCATTTAGTGAAGACCGGAGAGCCGAACTTTATCCACGCCATCCGACGGTTACCGTGACACAAGACTGTCGCGAATTAGCGTGCGTATTTGTAATTTGTACGGAACGCGTTTCGAACGACCGAAACAATAACGACTGAACGTTTTTCCGGGTAATTCAATCGATTAGCGCGAAAATTCGAAACATTTTGCGGCACAGTGTCCGTAACATTGACGCGTTTACGTGGGACGGCCGTGTAGCGACGCACCGAAACGCGCGTTCCTGTGACAGATTATAGACCACGCGTGTCGATGGACGACGGCGCGAAAAATTGGACTCGCGCGCGCGTTAAGATAATCGTCGTCCGTAAAAGGTATTGTCTAATCGCGTTATTCGATTATACAATTTTCAGAATAAGAACGCACCGGGCGGCGGACTAAAATCGGACCACGTCCGCGCATGTCCACTGACTATTGCCGACGGCGTGTACGATTTTTTAGTAGTACTCTGCCATAATAGCCGCGCGACGGATCTACAACGACAACCGTCGTAACTACGATATCAACCGATAATTAAATATCCAATCACGGAACGTCTGGCAAGGGGCCCAAGAGTTTCACCGGCGATCATTCGAGCGTTCTTATCCTGAAAACGGTATAAGTACCGTCGTAGTATACTTTACAATTTACATTGTTCAGCCTAATTCCGGCCAATGATGAGCCGCTGGCGGCGGTCTGACGTCTGTTTTTCGTATTCAAAATTTTGCTCACTTTAATCGACGATTTAAACATTTGTTTGTTGGATTTGCTTTTCAGCTTCACGGGATGACGGCTGCGAAAACGACGATAAGTTACACATCACGTACAACAAACGACGATCGGCGACAGAAAATACGCCGTTTTGAACGAGAAAAATCGATCTAGCCGGGCCCCGAGAAAATCCGTTCAGTTCGAACGACTCTTCTGCGCGTTCGACCCGTTTAACGCGATTGGAGGCAACGGCGATTAGGCGTAATATGTTTGGAAAACGAGAAAGCTCTTTAGCTTGAAATTAAGAGAAACTTTTAGGGTCCAACGCCAATTCGACTGGGCTAAATAACGGACGATCCAATCAAAACGCGACCCAAACTTTATCGCCTCCTAGTGGATAGAAAGGCGATAAACCAGTTACAATAAAAACGCGCTCGATAAGGATGATGTCTTGCGACACAATTAGAGCCAACAATTCGTCACCTGCGCGTGTTTTACGACGAACCGTTCGTATAGTTTTGTTCTTGACGAAAAGCGACGCGTCGTTTCATCGGAAAGAACGAGTTTTATTTTAAAAGCTTGTATTTGTATCAAGCGACACACAATGAGTTTACCATTGCTTTTCCAAACCGCCCATTACCATATAAGAGTACGATTGTTTCTCGCGTTTGCACGCGAAATTCGATAAAACTGATAGCATGTTGGACGCTTATAATTGTCATGACGAAAAAGACGGTAGAAGTGGCAACATTATTTGAGAAGATTTTACCGCGTAAAGCGAAACAGACCGTAGGCGTGTCCAGTGGAGTACTTAGACCTGAATTTCGGAGATGGAGGGGGAGGCGTTAACTTTTAAATAAGTAAATCGGATGACCCTAACAAAACAAGACGTATTATAAACTTTAATTAATTATTAATTTTTAACGAACACGTTATATTATAACGTGTATTGAAGTTTAAAAATATTTTAGTTTTTCGTTATTGACTAAAAATATACGTCTCGTAAGAAATTAATTTATTCCAAAAAATTTTCGGGGGGGGGGTTATTTCAAAAACCCCTCTCTCTGTTAGTACGCCACTGGGCATGTCTGCGATGGGGCAAACGTGTTCACTATTGAAATTTTTCCTCGTTTTCGAATATTATTTCTTAAATAAGCGCGATTGTTTCGTTTCCGGGTCGCGTTTTAATTGGAACACTCCGTACAATATATACACCACGTCACCGTACGTAACCGGAAACCGCGTAAAAACGAACGATTGGAACGGTTTAAAATTCTCGAGCTCGTAGAAAAGTTGATTTTTAATTGATACTAGCTCCGGTCTCGGTACTATTATAGCGATAGCAGTAGTAAGCCGTCACAGTAGTGAAAATATACTCACCCGTATCGCCATATGGTGTTGACGAAAGCGAATTCCGCCAACGACAAGAATATGTACGCGGTGCATACGATGAACCACAAGTCGTTCGATCTGATGTAAGACACGTTGGGCAACTTCGAACCAGTCTCGACGCCCAATTGGAAGTACGTGAGCATCGTGCTGGTACCTGCGCACGCACCCAACATTCGGTAAACACGACAACGATTCGACCACCGTGTCGCGATTCGTCGGTAATTAAATAGCACCGATTATTAGCAACGTACCGATCGCGACGCGTGCAGGCGTCGCGTCGGGCGCCATCCAAAACGACACCCACGAAATCGTGACCAACAATATGCCCGGCACGTAATAATCCATGATGTAAAACCCGTACTCTCTGGCCAGCAGGAACGTCAACGTCAACGATGTGTAACGGTAAGCTGCAACAGAAGAATCGGGTCGGTAAGCGCGCCGGGCGTGTCGGAAAAAAAAATAATTCGTCCGACGAAAATCTAAAAAATTTTCCGAGCGAAGTCTAAAAAAAATCGAAATACGTATATCGTCCGTCCACGCTCAAATCGAACGTACTATGTATATGTATATACAGTTAATGTCGAACGAATAACTATTAACCAGAATTAGGAATTTGTAAACGAACTTATACAAGTACACGGTGCGAATACGTTAAAATGAGCCGTGAGAAATTTCGCTTTCGAACCAACCAATTCAAATAAATGAATCCGACGTAACGTCGTCGATAAGCGGCGAGCTCGTAAGAAAATTCGCGTTTTAGCTCGATCAATTTGTTTGTTTTTAATATTTCAAATTTCGCTTTCTCGACGTTTATATAAACCGATAATATACGTCACCGATATTATATCGATCGTAAATCGTATACAGGTAAATCGACGTCAAAATAACGCCCAAACGACGTAGACTGTCCATATGCGGCAATGTCGTTTGCCACGCAAAATGAGTAAAATAAATCGCCAAATAATATTAGGTCGATTCGTTTCCATAAGGATTTTGACACGTCGCAACAACGGTTCCCAATTTCGGGTTGCGACCGAAATTGAATCGTGAAAACGTGATTTACATAATTATTATTACGTAATATCGTACTAATTCGGCGTTGACGAACGAAAAATAACGTATAAAGATTTTTGCACGGGCCACGAAGAGCTGAATTAAAAATTTTTTTAGGTCGCGTTCATAGAAGGGAATCACCACAGTCTTAAACGGACAACAAACGCGTCGAACGAGTTCATTTCGATTTATTTTTTGTCTATACGCGGCGCACGTATTGTCACACCGTACATAGTATTTATTGTACAGGTATACTGACTAGAGGTAGGGTCCAGAGAAATCGGCTCGATGTAGTGTTCAGAGCTGTGCGGTATTATTTTTAACAACTTATATTCCGTCAAGTAAGGCACCCAAGAATTGTCGTTCAAGACTGCGGTGACCGGCGACTCGACTTCCCATTCAAGCACCAATTGGGTGGTGTCATACCTCCCTGCAACAACACAGCGACACGATCCATTGTTTATGCGTATATTTTACACGTATTACAAGCGCAATTCACGCGTACTTGCGGATATACGTATATAGTAAATATGAAGCCCGAAAGTTTGCGGCACTAAAAAGTACCGAACAACTAATACGTGTATACGCGTTCTTACATTATTTTTTTATTTTAAACCAACTTAATGTTTTAATTTAAGAAACAAAACGAGCCATTTCCTCTCTACCCATAAGCCGGCCGTTGGATCAGCGTTTTACAAAAAAACGTCGATTAAACCTAAACGTTCTGTATTTATTTAAAACACACGGTTCGTTTCCATAATACCTCTGTCTATCCATTGTCGGAATATTCTGACAAAGTTCTCATTTATGAAAAGACGAGCGCTTTTTTATTTGTTTTTCTACGCCTCGTTTAGACGTATCCCCTTGAACGACTATTACCGTCGAGGTTCATACACTGGTCAAACCAACGCTTGTCACCCACCACGGTCGGCGCACCGTAAAATGCGTGGCGCTGGCGTAATGGCGCGGAATCGACTAGACCCGTAACGAGAGTCTATTCATCCACTCAAGTCGGACTTTAAATAGAATTGAATAGTACACTATGCTGGCATAATGTAGACATTGTCGACGAATTACACATACTACGACGTAAATACGTAATACGCGACGTTATTAAACGAATTATTACAATGCTTAGACGCTTACACGTTTCCATGATGAAATGACACTGTTGGCGGTCGAACGGAAATCGGCCCAGCTTCACCCAGCAGAGCACGGACGTTTTCAGCCTATATAACGGTGAACAAACTAAACAGTTATATATATATATATATATATGTATGTATGTATGTATGTATATATATATATATATATATATATATGTGTGTGTGTGTGTGTGTGTGTGTGTGTGTGTGTGTGTGTGTGTGTGTGTGTGTGTGTGTGTGTGTGTGTGTGTGTGTGTGTACGATAGTATCTCCCTAAATATTCCCACTCCCTTCGAAACAATATGTCTCACCTGACCGATAACATCACGTTACCGTCCGGTAACACAGTGACCATCAGATCTTCGGTCAAGTCGGCCACCGTCAACGAGAGTTTCTCGTTCGAAATGTACACGTTCGGTATCCATATCCGCTCCAGTATACCCTTTTGGCACACCACTTCGGACAAGTCCGACGGTGAGTGCTTATCGGACGCTAGCCGGACGTCCCGCCACCGGAATTGTAACAGTATACGCGCCTTGAGGTCCTGTGACAGAATCCGACGATAACGTTTGAAGCGTGAACAATTTTTTCCCGCCGTTTAAAATCGCGCCAAGTGCAAGAAGGCACTAGTTTATCGCGATAAACACGGTATTCCGTACGGTAGATGTCTAATACGCATATAGGTTTATTTTCTTGTTCGCGATTCTTTTTACGTTTCGTCATATTGTTGGCGTTTCAAAAATATGTTTCGCTGAAAGGCTATGCGATCGCGTAAAAAGCGAATTTTCGTAAAATTACGCGACGCCCATCCGACGCAATTTGTCGTACCGATCGACATCAAATATACCGTAATTTACAACGAACGTACCAAATTTCGCGGATATACGGCGGTCAAATAATACACGTGAATCCTGGTGGACACGACGATTGGATTGTGCGCGACGAGTCTTCCCGGGGCCATGGTTTTGTCGTACCGGCAAGGATCGGTCAGCCATCTAAGTATTTTCTCCGGCGATTGTTCTTCGTCGTTGTACGCAACTTCGCAACTTCTGTTTTTCCTATATGGATACGGTAAACGTTAAAACACGTCGTTCGCGTGGGCGTACCCGTACGATAATTTTCGAAAGGAGGAAGAGGAGACAAAATAAAATCGTCTCGTCGTCTATTCAATACCATCGGTAGACAATCTATTATCTTAAAAGGGAAACGAAGAGCATTATTATAGTAGCACACCGTGAAAGCTAAAGGGCGAGTATAGGTTTAAGACCGAAAAATTATTTTAACGTCGTACTATCCATTGTACATATGCGTTAATCGTTATCGCTTATTGTTTAATGAAATGTTTAAAAAATCGTGTTTCATAATTGAAGAATACAAGAACATCATTTATTGTGTGTACGATACGTACGTTTCGAATTAATATTACGTTTTTTTTAAATTTCGTGTCGTATGATTAATTCGAAAATAAACGTTTTACGTTTCGTTTTTAAGCGCGAATAAATCGACAATTTTTCGAACATTACTTTTTTGTAATTCCCCCGATGATTTTACGTTCGTATCTTTTCCAGTAGAAGATGACATGTCACATTGTCCTCCTAATTGGATACCCGTTTGTCGTCTGCATTAATTGGCGGGATATTCCGTTTGGAAATCGTTCGATCACGATTGAATACTATTGTGACCGTTATAAACGCCGATACGCCGTTCTACACGTATCGAAATACAGCTCGTTTTATGATATATTACGTCTCAAAATGTACGATAAACGATAACAACGCTTACTGATCTAAAGCGCGTACAATCGTGCAAATTACGAATTAACATCACGCCGCGTATTACATAATGTAATACGCGTACACGTTTTAGAAAATTACATTTCGTTTTCGACTTATAGTTTCGAAAGAATATCCGGTTTAATATTTTCGGACACGTTCTCCGGTTTATTCATTCGGTCAGTTCAATCGATTCGTCAATTAACTAAGACATTATCATGCGAATCCCGTAACATAATTGTAACGGTACGTTAGGGGAAAACGGTCGGTCCCGAAAACAATAAACAGAACGCGGAACACGCGGAGACTGTGTTCAATGCGTGCACGTACGCATATATATATAGAAAAAAAGTTTTTCGTTTCAGATTCTCAAGCCGTCTTACACTGTTACGCAATATTGCGCGCCGATACGCCCAAATAAATACGGTACATTGACCATTTCTTACAATCTCGCGCACGTATTACGTTCATGAACGTACAATAGTATAATTAGCGTTGATTATAAAAATACGCGACGAATTTTTTTCTTTTTATATTAATTCGACAATTCGTAATATGTTCGCCAATATATTCTCGTCGCCCATACACGAGATATTGATTATTGATATTTAGAGCGTGCATTCGTTATCGGGTACTAACGATACAACGTGTACGATTTGGATTATACAATTATAATCCTTTCGTTCGGGATTTGATTTTTTATACGTTACCCATATACTTGGGAGGGACTTACGATTCAGGTTTAATGTATTCCAATAAAAAGTAAATTAAGCGTCGGAGATGCGCAATAAAGTCGTCCGCTTAAATACACTTTGTGTACCTTCCGAGGTTTAAATACTTTTTTTAATTTCGGCGTAATATATCGAATAATTTAGACGAGAAACGTTAAAAATAAAACGCAATATCGTATCGTTATTGTACGTCGTCGTGCTCTATTTCAACATAACTTCGACTTCCACGCTATTAAAGAAACGTTTTTTTTTTAATTCCCCGTTTATTTTACAGCCCGCGTGGCCATTAAGCGAAAATATGGCGCTCAATTATCGTGACGTTATTTACGAATTACGAGACAAACGTGATTTGGCGAACGAATTACTCTCGTATTTTGCTGTCTACGGCAACGGTTCCCAAACGTTTACGGTCACTTTATTCCGAACTCCAGGGGAAATATTTTTGAAATTGGAGGCAAAATTTGCCCGGTAAGAAGGCCAACGATTAATTAGGTGACGCCGTGGAGTCAGACCAAGGAATTAACGTGGAGGAGAGGCATATGCCGAAGATTTAGCTAAATGGTCAGCAACCTTGTTTCCGTGTATGCCAGAGTGACTAGGAGGCACCCACAAAAATCGAATGACCGAGTTTGCCTGAAAAAGATGGATTATAATGGATTTGACGCGTAAGGAGAGAAATGGGAATTAAAAGGATAAAACATTAAGGGTCGCAGACACGCCGTGAAATCAGACGTTGTCGAGTATATTTAGACGGACGGAAATTAGTGAGTAGCAGCAATAGGGATGGCGTAGCGTTCGATAGTAGCCATACGAAGAAATACGACGTATAATCGGCCTACCGGGATTTTTCCAGTATCCCGCTTGCCAAGTCCTACCTACCGACCCTGCCTATCGGCGTTCGTCCGATTGTGTCGAAGAGAGGAATTGGATATGGCGATTTGTTTGTAAGTAAAACTACCCGTCACGTGGAATCGACGTGTAAAGGCGAAAAACGATTTCAACGTCGCGAATGAATGTGTTATCATAAGCGTTTTCTTCGTACGCGATTTATATTTAGTAATGTACGATCGAACGCGTTTTTATAGCGTTTCGGCGTATTCAAATTCGGTTTTGCCCGAATTGCATTGCGTTATATACGACACGAAATGGCTCACACCTTCTCGATATTATCGAGCTTGCATTAAACCAGACATTCGCATTCAACATTGGTGCTATACGCGTTACGCGTTAATAAACGTCATTACGAACGGACAGCACGCGCGATACTTTCACGATTCGAATACCGACGGTCGAAGAACAAATACGCCTTCGAGACGACATCTCGAAAAACGTCGTTACCGACTCAACGAATTATATAACATTGTGCTTCGTAAACGTGTACGATTTTTTAACGCGGCCGCGTGTGCGTTCTGCACACACAGGCACGCACGCACGCACGCTAATCGTACGTACACATTCTCCCCTTCGCTGTGGAACGTAACAAAATAGGCGTCCAGAGACAACCGTGTAGGTAAATAACTGGTGTACGTACCGATATTTCGTACGCGGACCGCGCGAAACGCATTTCGGTCCGGGAACGTTTCAAGTGGCCGCCTCTTCTGTACCGACATAAAGGCGACCGGCGCACGTTCTCACCCAACGGCGCGATCCTGTCCGTTGCGGACAAAAGTAAACGAACGGCGGCGGCGACAAATCGGGACGGGCCCCGCGATTGCACCACGTAATTTAACGTCTGCGATTCAAAAAGAACAAAAGAAAAGGTACCGCCCGTTCGGGTGGTATACAAATACCGCCGTTCGTTTCAAAACGTCCGTCGTATTCGCCGTCGGCCAGTGTACCGCGAAAACTGTACGAAACCGGCCGGCCCGTACGACTATTAAAACGTGTGAACAAACGCCTTTCAATCGAAACGCCTACTGTCCACCCGGTTTATCGCGCGTACTCGGCGGTACGGGCGTATTGTCGACGAATCCTACAGATTTGGAACACACCGTGCGGAAATTCCGACGTCCAGAGCCCCGTGTGTGTATCGCGTGAGCAACGTATACGGCACCGTATCACCCAGCGGGTCGTAAAATTTCCGAAAACGACGAAAAAAAAACCCAAACCGGAACAAAAATACGTCGGACAGAACGAATTGGCGGTGCGGCGCGCGACAATACAGGCGGAACACGGGTGTCATTAATTATCGTCGACGAAACGACGTACGTAAACGGCGTGTGACGTTTACCGGCGGATCCGTCGGTTTTTCATTCGTTTGTTTAACCCGTTCGACGCACGAACGAAGCCGGTTGGGATCAGGCGTCGTATCGACGTAACGTGTGTTTAAGCGCCTACGCCGGGCGTTTGTATTACGAATGTCGTCGGAAAACGGCGTACGACGCGTAAAAAAACGTCGGTGTGGTTTTGGCCCGGAAAAAAAACAGCCGGGTAATAAATCGCGGGACGCGGCCAACGATTCCGATAATGTGATCGGTTATGGCAGGGGTATAACGGCTCGGCGCTTACGCCGGGAAACGTCCAACGGTCAAGGTTAGGAACCGAAAATACAGCCGACAAAAGGAAAGGCCGACACCGCGGAAAAAATTATAACAAAAGCTTACTTGACGGCGGACCGTAACGGTAACGACGCTATGGCGGCGATCGACGATAATAATAAAAACTTCGCGTCGAGCATGTTCGGCGCGAACGCAAACACCGTGTACGGATAACGGTAGTAGTGTGGTTGGTAGTAAAATCGTGTCGCGCGTGTGCGCCTAATTTTCGTTCGGAATTTCGTTTTTTTTTTTTTTGTTTATTGTTCTCTCCGTTTCACGGCCGTCGCAAATTGTACCAGGCGGCGCATGTTTCGACTGGCACACGCGCGGAGGGAAAAAAAACGATAATCGCGTCTAACGCGCTGCTAATTCGTTCGGTTACGTATGTATATATACATAAAACAACGGGCGTATCGCCGTAAAGTCATACCTTTCGTACGGGCGTAGCGTGCACGTACGTCAGCGTACCGTATTTTTTAGTTCGGCGGCGTCGTCGTCGGTTCGTGGAAGAACGAACGCCGTCCCGAACGTTTTTCGTCCGACGACCGGCTGACATAAATTCGGGCCCGGAAGTCTATTATGTCTCTTGCCAGACAAAAAGGAAATTCGTACGCGTCGCTAAAAAACCAATATCGGCACGGATTCCGTTCGTTTTCGATATTTCGTTACGTTCGATTATTAATACGCGCGCGGCAAATTCTCGGCACGAGACAAGTAGCCGATAAGCACACTGCGTTTATCGGCGTTCGTAGTTGTTGTTTTCACAAACGCTCGGGCTCGCGATAACCGAAATAATAGTTCGCTAGTTTCCGAACGAATTTGCGAAACGTTCTTCCGCGTTTTTACATTCACCGAATCAAGAACGCGTCACATGTTCATTCGTTTTTTCGCGATCAGTGGCGGAGCGGAATTGATGATAGAACGAATTATATAATCGAATTCCGAAAACGGGGGAAGTTCGGAACCGACAGCGAAAATAGCCACGATGTGGACGAAACCCTCCTAATAGTTATCGTTACTGTCCGCCGGATACGCCGCGGCGAATAAAACGACGTTCACTAGACCTCGGTAACGGATGTAATAAAAACGGCTATAGTTACGTACGTTTTCGCAAAAACTGAAGACGAAAAAAATCCACCGGGAGACCGCTAAAAGCGTATAGCGGCGCGAGAACAATCTCCCGACAATCACGCGTTGTTACGCCCCCGGAGGATACAACTCACCAAAACCACGGAACTAAAATCTTTCCCGTCCCCCTTTGTCCGTCACGAGCGCGATGTTCGTTTACAAGCGTATTTCTGCAGCGTACGAACAATATTTCGCCCAGCTCCCCCCCGGGACAAATGTACTTATGATATATATTTATAGCGCTCGATGTCGAACACGGGACGCCTATGAAACGAAGATTTTGCCGACGAAAATCGAAGCCGATTAGAAACGAAATAAACAACGAGCGCGAAATAAAGCGATTTCGTTTTTCGGGGGGAGGGGGGTTGCCGAAACGAAAAAACAACCGCTCGATAACTACTCAAAACCGACGCGTTTACGTCGTGATAATTATCGAAAGAGGTATTTTCAAAATCGCCAACGAAACGTAAGTAGCCGGAATATGGCGTTTACACAACATCGATAGATATATCGTTATTTCGTTGTCGGTTACCCCAACCGCCCTGGCATTCCAACGGTTTGGTTTTCCATAAGCGATTCGTCGTCGTTCGTAACGGACGTATCAAAATTCCCGTAACTCGACCCACGTAAATAATTTCCATTTACCCGACGCCCACGATGGAAAACTAAACGTTCCTCCTTTTTTGCGCGTAACGGACTTAACGTAACTCGTCAACGGTAATTATTGACCCGTTGTTTCGCGTCCGCCATATTTAGTAAATTAAACCCGTCGTTAACATATTTAGTAAATTAAACACGTCGCTAACAGTTTCTCGTGTCGCCACGTTATGTATAGTTAAGCGCCGATTTCACTAAAAACGTAAAACGGACTCGCGGCTGGGCGATATATACAACATTTACGGGCAACTACTTTTCGGTTCGTTTTACCGCTTACGACTCGGCTTTACAAATTGCGCGCGAGCGCTTCGTACGAGACGAACTAAAACGCCCGCGAATAATCTTAGTTATTTCTCTCAATCTTCACAAATACCCTCGCATCGTGTAAGAACCAACGTATTTTCCACGCACCTAACCTATATTAATATGGTCGTTAAATTAGAACTTCACGCGATCGTACGCTTACGGCAATAACGTACTCAGATTTCTTTTATATATAGCGAAATACGTTCGAAACATTTTCAAAACCTCTCACCGGGGACGCCACTCTTAAATACGCTTCTAAATTCGTCACCATTTCCGTACGAACCTACGCATTATGCGTTCGACGAGTGCACGCAATATTAACGCGATTGTCGTACATAAAATACTTGATTTCTAAAAAGGTTTCCTGTTTGACGTAGTGTCAAAAAAAATCCGTACATGTTCGAGATTATTTAACTTGGAAAAGGCGCCTTACGGACAATACTACTAAAAATAATGAAAACCATCGCGAATATATCAACTTATACTAAGTATAATTTTCGTGTTTTTAATCATTCGTTCATTTTTTTTCGTACCTCTAAATTATACGAATATACAAAAATGTATCAAGGTTGAACAAGGTAATAAATAATTTTAAAAAATTATCTCCGTTATACAGAATATTAATAATTTGTTAATTTTTTCTTTTTGTACTAAAGGGTTAATTAATATTTATTTTTACGTAGAATGGACGACCATAACGAGAATATTGCAATTTCGAATACAAATAACGTAAAACTAAAAAGTAAAAAAAACAAATTAACAGTCTCGTTCAGTCTTAGGTAAATGTTATACATGTCTAAAATGTTATCAAGTTAAAAATAAATTATTACAACCACAAATTGAACAGGAGCAACGGTATAAAAGTACAAAATGCATTAACATTGCGCTTCATTTTGTTTACATCTCTTTTTGTTTTTTTTTTGTTTCGTTTTTTCTGTTTGTTTAATGAGCTTCGATGAAATAACCATTGTCAAACAAATATTTAAAATAAACCGACATTAATTGACAATAAATTTTAAAATTAAAATTATAATGAGCCGTGACGATTTAACATAAAAAGGCTACCAATGTTTATAGGTGAAAGAACAAACTACAACTGAACAAAAAAAGTAATCTCCATATATAGTTGGCGGTCATTTGGCACCATACATAATATAGCTCAACTTCAATCATACAATTAGGATAGATTTACAATTTATCTATTTACAGTAAATGTTTTTGAATATTTTTCGTCTTAATGACAATAGCTATTAGACTGATTGGTGGAAATCAATTTTGAAACAGTAATTTTTATTTTAAAAACCTTTTTGATTTTGTCAACATTTAAACGAGTTAACGAAATATTACTTTAATAGTTTTAATAAATTACTATTTTGAGTAAAACAAGAAATCCAATTAACTTTTTTAAAAAAAATTATTATAATTATTGTTTTCAATAAAACATCTATTAATAACGTATGTGTATACTCTAAAAATGAAAAAATTTATATAATTTGTAAAATATAATACAAGGATATGAAATTTAAGAACATGTTTTCTAAATTTTGGAAATTAATCGTTTTTGGAACATTTTTGAATAATGAAAACCCATTATTAAGCCTATGTGTTACATTAAGATTGAAATTAAAACAACGTGGACATGAGAATAATTACAGATATTATACAATGCTAAATATTTTTGTCGCTAATTATTTATTTACAAAACATATTTTTACCTATAACAATATTGTTTTACATTATGTGAAAAAAGGAAGAATTATAATGGTTATTTAAATCGAGGAACTAGTAAAAAAAATATCTGATTTGAGACTTTAGAGCGACCTCTGCCAAACACGTTTAAACGACAATTTTAAAATTTTTGTAGGCCTGTTACACACGATTATTGAAAACAAGCCAGTTATCATTGACTAGACTATGTTTGAGAATGGACCCATTAAACATTAACATTTAACATTTGAAAATGTGACTAGAACATGATCATAATTCCAGTTGAAACTAACATTTTAAGTATTAAAAAAACACTACTACACATAGGGAATAAAAAAATTGGTTAAAATAAATTGTCGCAATTTATACAAACGTTATGAAACTTGAGGATATTTAAATAAAAAAAGATATGAAATAAACAGTGCAAATAAAAATCAATTTGTGAAATTTTTACACAAAATCAACAACGAAAACTCCAATGTTTTAAAAGTTATCGAGAAAAAAAAATATTAATGTTAATATAGCTTAAGACTTAATAACTATTGTAGTAATAAAAACTGATAAAGTGAACGTATGAAGTCCAGTCCTCCCCAAATTTTTTTTCAATAATCCGTACTTGAATTTCAAAATTATTGTGCGTTAACATTTAAGACCTTACAAAATAAATGTAAATATGCTTGCGAACCATTACAACTCTGTGATCTGATAGGAAGTGTCAGGTACAGGTGCAGGTCGTGCAAACGTCGACAGCGAACTGCCACTAATGGTCGATATTTGTGTTTGTTCAGCAGAGGTCGATTCATTTCAGTAAAAATCTGAAGATTCTAGAGTTTTGCATTTACGGCTTAATGTCGAATATTGACGATCGTTAGACTGATTAGGTTTGCGATTATACCCTAATGTATTGGAATAGGTAGGTACACCGCGGAATGTTGGTGGAGGATGTGGTGCACCACGTACACCTGGATGTTCCAGTGTTCGGAATTTGCGGTTTAAGGTGGCATATTGTGGTCCAACTTTTGACGGGCCACCCTCATGCATGTAACCGCCATTACGACCATTCAATGTTGCTATACCGCTACCCATTCCATATTCATCTCGTGGTCTAAAAAATCGAGCAAACTAATTAGTATATTCATTAAAAGATTATAAATAAACATAGAAAATATCCTTATCGTTAGAAATATCCTACATCTTTAACAATGACATACCAAGCTACATGTGCCTTATGTAATTAGATTAATTTACAAAACTAAACAATGTGTTTATGAATTGGTAAGACTACAAACTAAAAATTGCATGCATAAAATTAAAAAATTTGTTTGTATTTTTCTGAAATTAATGATTATGGGGTTGAAACAATTTCAATGACTTAATTTTTAGTATAAACAAAAAATTTTTAAACACATGCAAGAATTAGAACTAATAAAAATACAATTTTATGAAAGTTAGTAAACATATATGAATGTTAAAATAGATATAAAAATATTTTAAAAATGTAACGCAGTTTGTTCAACAAATTATTGAAATAGAAAGCAAAATGAACGAAAGCATTATTAAAGCAGACAAATTATTCATGGTTAAATAAAATTCTAAAAACAGAAATTATGAAAACATTTTGAAAATTATACGTTTTAAACAAGATTATAATAAAAAATATGTAAGTGTATGTGTATATATAATAATATCATCATCTCCCTCACCTTTATCCCATTTATTTGGTTTGGCCAAATAATAATAATAATAATAATAATAATAATAATATAATAATTAATAATAAAACTAAAATAAACCAAAAATATAAGTATAAATTCTCATTATAATAATAATAAAGAATAAAATATATATTCTTATTTTATTTTTGCTTTTATAATAATTAATAAGTAAATAAAACTATTTTAATTAATTGTGATGCTTTTTATCACAAAACTTAACTTTTTATTATTACTATCTATTATATGATACAAATATATAAACTAAGTGTCAAATTTTTTTATAAGTAAAAGCTAATTAACTATAGTCTGTTCCATTTAAGAGCGCACCGCTCGGCGGACGAAAACGGGTCTATTCTCGCGCATGCTAGTGGGCGTTACCACAATGCGTCCCGGCGGCGGCACGGTGAACCGTTTATACAGAGTGTTATGTAATGTCAATTCTCGAATTCATATACATTTATTATAATATTAATAATTATTTATATTTAAATTTATACTACTATATAATACGCAAAAGCGTATTGTTACTACAACTCTTTGTATTCACGGCAGTGTCGCCGTAGGCGGCAACATCGTCGATTACGGCAACCAATCACAGAGCGTATAGACCCGTCCTAGGGGGTCCAGACGTCGCTCGGCGATTCATTTAGATGCGCCAACGCGGTGCGCTCTTAAATGGAACAGACTATACACGTTCAATAAAACAAACCTTTATCCCAGTGACATGACATACAGATACTAAAGTATTAACAATATTTTTAAAAAACAAGGCATGCAATATTATATATAAAAATACATATATCAGTCGTATAATCAATCCATTCAAATTACTTCACAAAAAGCATAAATATAATATATTATAGATCTCATATATTAATATAGCCATAAAATATTTTGAATGAAAAAATGTGAAGTTACTTTGTTTTAGTTTCTACAAAGGAAGAGGAAGAAATGTTCGTATCAATAATTATAACTGGAAATATTAAATTAATTAATTAGACAAATAATTTAAATTTTAAAGTTAGATAAATAATAAATCAATTTCTAAAAAACGTGGCAAAAAATTCACAGACGAATGGTTATTTAAACACGTAAAGATATGTTGTATTAAAAAAGTACACAAATTTATTTAAATGTAATTTATACTCCAATTATCTGTGTATTATATTTCCTACGTTGAAAATAGGAAAACGAAAAACTAATAAGAAAATAATAAGATACCAAAATAATCAAACAAAAACACAGACAGTCATGCTGGGCGGTTTTGAGCGTGCTGAGCAGGCGTCGGATGCGAAATAAACAATGGGTAGTAGTACGACCCTTGGTTTCGTGTAAGTGTAGACATCTGATGTCCGTGAGATTGTGAGCTACTTGCTGTGGAACTTGGTCGACCAAGGAAAGGATCTCTTTCTTCTGCTTTCGCATAGTCCTGCCTATAATATAATCACACAATTAATAACAAATTTTCCCGTAAATCTTTAAAATTAATTAATAAAAACACATACTTCTTTCTAATGTAAATCCATGTATGAGAATCTAGCCACACTAATATTGTAAAGAATATTCCAGACACTACACTAGCTATCAACATTAATGCCAATCCAAATCTAACATAACATTTTTTAAGTAAAATCAATAATTAATAAACAATAATAAAAAAAACAAAATTGATTTCTTAATTATTACTTACAGGGCGAGATCACAAGTTGCGTGTAAAGCTCGATTATACTGCACATGTATTTGTCGACATTCGAGTGAAGCAGGCAAAGCAGAAACCATTCGGGCAGCGTTTTCAACATCTATTCTAATTTTTTTTAATAACAATGGCATGTCTTCTCTGTTATTCGATGTAGAGGTTGGATATAAAATTGTAGCGAGACGTGTTACAATATCCAGTTGGTTATTAGTTGTATCTACTGAAGTTGAAGCTTCACGTATAGCCATTCCAAATGGATTAGCCCGTGTACTGCCAGTTGGATTATTACTGCCTTCGCATGTTGTATAGAAAGACAAAGTATCTGGTCGTAAAGATGATGGAGTCCAATCACGTTCCATCCATTCATTCGGGTTCACACAAAAATCACCTAATGCCTACAATAAAATATCATACAATAGTTTTTACTCGAATATTTTTAAAATCTGTATATCGCTTACAACTGCAGCAGTTAAATAAATAGATGCAGTAAGCCAGGAAATTATGACAGCAAACAATCCAAAAACAGAGAACCTGAAATAGAATAAATATAATCAATTGTTGCTTATATGTAATTAACACATTATTAAAAAAAACAATTGAAATTCATACATGATTAAAGCACAACGAGAATGTCTGGCAACTCCAAACAAAAGTATGACACAGAATACCAATAGAATACTTAGAACTCCCATTGTTAATGGCCATCTACAAAATTAATGAATTCAATTAACGATTAATTTGTTTCATCAATTAAATCATTTTTACCTTATGGTTTCCATTAAATACACATCATTAATGAATGGAGTCAAGTTGACTCCACGCAAAGAATTACTAATCCCACGAATATTTGTTGAAGTTGATGCTGCATTGCCAAGTAAAGTGTCGAGTGCTGTAATAATTTGTCCTCGAACAGTCAAATTAGCAACTGGTAAATCAATAATATCTCCAATATCTGATAATTTGTTATGAATGTTTACTTGAAGCAATATTTCAATATCTGATGTCTAAAAACAAACGTTTGTTTAAAATATAAATAATAGTTCAATTTATATAAATACTATACAAATAATAATCTTACTTGATTCTTAACACTAATAATTAAGTCATCCAAAGCTCTAGCTGATGTCAAAAATTGAACAACTCCATTATGTAAATCATCATTACCATATAAACTAACTCCTACAGCACCACTGTATCAAAAATAATAACAATATTATATCAAGTATATTATTTACACACACACACACACACACACAAATATAAATATATAAAAGTACCATTATAAACGTTACAATTGTCAGAAATTTTAGTTTAATAAAAAAAATGAATTAGAAATCCAATTTAAATGAATTTTTATTTCTATAAATCATTCTTATACTTAGTTTTCAGCAATTATTTATACATAACTAATTATAAAATACTCATTCAATTAAGTATTTATATAAAATTTAAGTTAATTATTACAAATAATTTATTTCAATTTTTTTGAAATTAATTGTCAATAAATGTTAATAAATAAGAAATTGTTGTGAAAATAAATAATTTTCCAACACTATTATACACACTAAAACTAAATTTAAATTACCAAGATAAAACAGTAAATATTGCTAAGGTCCATTTGAGCACAACAATACTATGCCTTGGTCGAGGTTTTCGATCACAGCATCTTGTCATAAGATAAATTAACAATAAAAACATTGTAATTATCAACCAAACTGAAGGAATTGAACCCAAAATTCCAAGTGACTGAAATATAAAATTATAACAATTAGTCATAAACATAAATAATAATCGAAACACTTAAATATAATGTATTTATAATACTCACTTCTAAATAAAGTTCGCTACGTGGCGCAAATGCAGGATTAACATTGTGACCACTAACATTTAGATGTGGAAACGAATGAAATATATGTGCCAAAGCTGGTGTTTTATAGGTAACAACATTCTCTTGTAACATTCTAGCCATTTTTTGATTTTTTTTTAATTAACATTCACATATGTACCAAAAATTATTTTCTATCTGCATTTTTGATCTGAAAATTATAATAAAAAATAATTAAAACCATTTGTATAGTTTATGGCTTTTGTCTACCCAAATATTTAAAATTTTATATAAATTATTAATAGAAAACGTGTTTTTTTCTTTTTAATTATTATTTATGCATAGTTTGTGTACATTAATGTCACACATATAATTAAGTTATGTTTTTAAAGAATATAGATAACCTTTTATACACAAAATAGATTATCAAATGGTTAATAAAAACCATTCACTAAACAACAAAACTCAACATAGGGAACCCCATCAATGATAATTATGGTCAATTTATAAACATATTTTACTATGTTGCCCTATTTTGCTTTGCACAAATAAAATTATGACAATACTTTTATAAAAGTTATGAAAATAATTATAATAAATCATCCAAAATGGAAGTTAACAATAATTGACACACTAATATATGTATAGGTATATGTATACCTAAAACTTAATAAATTATATAGGTTTTAAGACAATACACAAAATTCAAAAAATTACAATTACTATATA
>JAIPRN010000027.1:157052-183774 GCA_025469175.1 Geopemphigus sp. TES_GeoC_2020
TATATATATATATATATATATATATATAAAATGTATAATTTGACAAATTAATAAATAATCCCAATAATAAACTTAAGTCATTAATCATATTCCTCAATATTTAAGTCTAAATCATTTATTTTAATATAAAAATATTAAAACGTTAACTAGTTAATATTCTACAAACAATTAGTTATAACGATGTTATAATGACAGTTATAATGATGTTTTCTTTGTCTGAATACATTTCTTTTAGAATGGATAAATTAATGTTAATATTTTTTCAATAAGTAATTTGTGGCCATGATCAGTAACTAACAATATTATATCAATAGTAAAAATATAATAAAATTAATTTTAACATTAAGTCTTACATTTATGTATACTTATACAAATAGTTTGTAGACAAATTTTTTAAACAATTTGATCATGTATTAGAAGAATATGAAATAAAATTAGATATGTAATTATAAATTTAAGAATAAAAATTCCAAATTGTAAAATTATATTATCAATTAGAATATGGTAGTAAAATACTTTTTTTATTAGTAGGAGTTAAAATGTTAAAGCAAACTAAAAAAAACCTTTTAATAAAAAAAAAAATTTATTTTTCAAATCACAATATACACCTATCATAATATAAAATCTAAGTTTCTATTTTTGTAAATTAGCTAGTAACCAAGTTAATTTTATATAACTTAAAAAATCTACCACTATATATGTATAAATATACCTACTATTAATTTAAAATATCTTCAGGAATTTTTTGTTGAATCAAAAATGTTGTTAATTTAATGTCAAACAAAAAATTGTTGTTAAAAAATGACATTTTGTGAGTAAATTTATACCTCCAAATTTCCAAAATATATTTTTATAATTTCAACATTTTATCTTTAACTTTCGCCATATTAAAAGAAATTGTTAGGTCTATGAAATAGTTGATAGTACAAAAGTAATAATGAAAATTGAAATTAATAAGCTTATATATATATATAGTACGATTCAATTACATATTTTAATTATATAATATATATTTTTATTTATTTATTCTTATCAGTTTAAACTTTGATACCAATACACCACGCCTCATTTTTCTGTACATATTATATATTTATTAATAATAACTGGATTGTTAATAACGTTTTTAAATGTTTGTAAATATTTATGTGTAAGAATAGAGTACATAAAATCAGAAAAGTTAAAAACAAAATAGAAACAAAAAATATTTTAAAGTAAAATATGTAAAAACGAGTTATTACTTGATATAATTTTAAATGTATAAACAATTATACTTACATTAAATTTAATTAAACAATTTGTTTTTAATAAAAATTGATATTTAAATTAACATTTTAATGTGATTTGAGTTGGGTTAAAAATGATGAAATTCTAAATATTTATTTTTTAACCAAAATAATTGCAAATAGTTTAAATATCGATACACAATAAATCTTTAAAGGCACTTTTAGTTGTTTAATTAATATTTTTTTCAAAAATATCTTATTTTGTAATAATAGTATTAATATTATAAATTATTAAAAAAAAAATATATATATATAATAAGTTAATTTATAATTCACACTACTTTTTTTACAAAAACTTACAATTTAGCTTACATTAGGAACTATATAAATATAACTTCGCTGTACAATGAAGATTTAATAAACCATCATAAATGGGCCAAATAAATTATGTTTACTTATAAACCTAATATAATAATCAGTATTTTCCAACAGTTAAGTAAAATTAATTTACATACTTACATTTTTTAGTTTTAAATACATTGCCAGGTGAGTTAAGACTGTGAAAATAATGTAGTCTGATGATTGATAGATTTGTATTGGAACAATTTAATACAATAGATAAATACTAAAGCAAAGTTCAATAAATAAATATTTTTGCTTAACATAATTTATAAATAATAGCAGTTATTATTACTATTTGTATCTACTACAAAATTTAGAAAGAAGTTTTACTAATAGCTAAATTATAAATATCTAATTATTTATCTCCATAATTTCTTTGTTATCTATTAATCACTTTCATTAAATATTACTTAAAGGTTATAAAGAAATCACAGTATTAACATATATCAATAGTTATCAAATAATTATTTAATTATTTATTATAAAATAACCTTTCCAATATTATGCAAATATATTGAAAAAATTCAGAAAACATGTAGGTAATAAAATAATACCTACCTATAAGTATTTAGGTATCACAAATACTAAATAATATATATTATCGTAAGAATAAAAATATATTACTGACATAAGTCTAACTAAGATGTCTTAATTTAATAAATAAGTAGTGATAAAAATTATCTAATATTAAGATAAAGTTAAAAAAAATGTTACACAAAATTAACTTATTTAAATAACTTTAGTTATGACAAAAAGTGATATCAATGTAACTCTAGTATAAGCACAATTAACAAATTATTATTTTATTACACAAATGCATATTATGTACATTACTTTTCTATTTAAATGACTTACTATATAAATATAAGATATATAAAGTTTATATTGAAAACTAAGAAATGATTATATATAGTTGTTACTTTAAATACATAATTACAATACATATAATGAACTAAAAAAACAGTAATACTTAACTGCGTATAAATATTTATTATTATATACTTGTTTAGCGCGATAATAACAATGATAATTCATTCTTAATATCTATTTATATAATAATACATTAAAATGTTCTTGAATCAGTAAGTATATAAATTACTATTACCAAATGTATTTGTAAAATAAACATTACAATAAAACCAAAATAATTTGATTAAAAATAATTGTTGATTAATATGAGATAAAATTGTCGACATTCTCATTAAACAGTTACCACATTAAAAAACTTACCAAACAAAATAATTAAAAATATATGTAATATTATATATATTAATAGCAGTAATGATAATTATTTAAATAAAAAATTGATTATAAAATAGTGTAGAAAATAAAAATACTCTATGAATATTTTATATTTTTGTACCTTTTCTTTTTTTCACGGTATCGGCAATACCCTCACTGGCCCAGAAAGCCTGAAGGCAGTACTTCGGACCATATATTTTTGTACCTAGACTTATGTAAAGACTTTTGTCTTGTAATGATATCAATGGTTAAGAATACACAGCAAACAAAACATATATATATTGAAGAATATAAATATTTCTGAGGAAATTAAATCAACAGTTTACAACAAAAATTAAACTTCAATAAATTCCTATCCAAAACAATTTACTTAAGTGGTTTACAAAAATAATTTAAAAAAGGGCCACACACACATATCCTGGTTAGTTAAATTACATATATATATATATTGCAATTGTTAAATCAAATAGTATATAGACATGTATATATTGCACGGTTTTTAAACCCATCCAATTTGATTACATCATAGAATGTTAGTTAATAAATGATCACTTTATATTAGTATTGTTCAGAATACAGGGTGTTCCAAAATGATTCGTTCAGTTTCAAAAAATTATATTTATTGTAAAATTTGATTAATCAGCTTAAGTTTTAAAAGTTAGCGAATTACATTCTGTTTTAGTTATAATGTTTACAAGTGTTAAATGTAACCCCTCTTACTTGCATAGCACACGTCTAATCAATAATAAAATTCCTCATGTGCCCATTGAAGTATATCAACTGTAATTAAGTTGATGGCATCTGTAGTGTGACTTCAATTCACAAAGATCTTTTGGAAAGGGTAACATAAACAGTGTTTTTTATGTAACCCTAAAGCAAAAAATCGAATCAAAAGCAAATTTTAAGGTATTGCATTATTATTTTGAGTATTATTGTACTTTGGTAGACCAAAGACAAAATATAACATCATTAGCATCATAGCAACCAATCCATCGCTGTGGTAGCTTATTGTTAAATATCTAGGAATTAATTTGATGATACCCAATCTTGTTATAAAATGAAAGTGTCTCCATCAGTTTGCAGTAATGGAAATAGCCAATCTTTAATAATTTGATAAGATGATAGATATGAAGTTCCTATTACTATGTTCCCACCATAAAAAAATGGTCCATATATGGTCTTCTCTCTAGAAACGGTACAGAAAATGTTAAGTTTAGGCAAATCCCTTTCATGTTCAACCATTTTCTGTAGATTTTCTAACTCCCCAGATTTTACATTGTGACAATTCACCTTCCCATTCAAATGAAAAATGGCCTCATTTCTGAAAATGATATAGGAAAACTGTTCTTACTTTTTATCTTTCTTAACAACAAATGTGTAAAATTAAAGTATTCTTTGCATAACACCATCATTAAGTGACTGTAGTAACTAAATTTTGTATGGTTTAAGTCTCAAATGTTTCTTAATAACATACAAAACTGTTGTCTGTGGAATAACAAGTTCACTGGTATACGACAAACTGATTTCTGCGGACTGTCGAATTTGTTCAACATTTTAATCCGAAGTTCTTTGTCAACTTCATGACTTCCTTTTACATAAACAATTAGTTACTTGGAAAGTTTCATACTATCTTTGAATACTCTGAGCTGTTAAAGATTCAATATTAAACTGTCATTGAAAAGCACACTAAACAGTGATGACAGATTCGCACTTTTTGAAGCAGAACATAAAATACACCTTTTGTTGCTCAATCAACATTTTGATAACAACTAATTAAATTATAACCCTTGGTTAAGGTGTACTTAATGGCAACATTTCGGTAATTGGTAAAAACTGAATAACTCCACCTTTCAGATGATTAGTATTTTATTTACCACAATCTAAATTTAGATTGTGAGATTTAGAGATTTAGAGCCTACTAAAATTAAATGAATCATTTTGGAACACTCTGTATATTACAATATAATTTAATTTAATGTACCCAGCTAATTTGAAGTGGGAACAAATAAAATTATTACATTATAAAAAAAACTGAATACTAATAATTTACATTAAATAATTTATAATTATTTATAATAAATGTATTTATTAATTATTTATATTAATACAAAATATTTACGTCAAATACTATAACAATTTATTGTTCATCGATTAATAACTATATAAGTATAAAAAATTAAAAAACCAAAAAATGTATAATATGCAACCATAACTGAAATATAGCCATATACTTCAGATTACAAAATACAAATTGTTGATTTTAACGTTAATATGTGTTAACATAGGTACATGTGAAAAATATTTTAATAATTGTGTAAAAATAGTATAAACAAGATAAAATAAACAAAATATCTACCCTACCTATATATATATACCAACTTCAACATTTTTCTAGGGGTACAGTAGAAAATTAAATATTGTCAGGGGCAAATTTTATTGTTTTCTCTTAGTGTCAAAAGAAAGTGTATACAAACTGAGTATAAACCTTTGTTTGTACCTACTCTCAAACAATTAGTGAACAAAAATTAAACCGATAAATATAATGTATTATTCATAAGAGCAAAAAAACTTCTTATGCACCCGAAACACGCAAGCTAAATCTTGTATCTGGCAGTGAAGTCAAAGGTGATCACTGATTAAAAAGTGAAACACCATCAACAATAACAACAACAAAATAAACTCACCCATCGTCGGTTGGCGGCTACTACTGTTACTGCTAAAGGCGTGTACAAAGATCGAAGTATTAAGGTGCACCCACCGTACACAACAATGGACGAGTGTTGCCGGTGCCGAACCTATCGAGACGACGGTATTATTGTCATCCGGACGAGGCGCGTATCTTACCGGGGCAACCGTCCGTGACTTCGACGGCGTGGCGTATAACAGTAAGAATAGCGACGGCGACAAGGCAACGACGTTCGGTACACTACGCGCGCCACACACGGAAACGTCAACGCGGATTATCGATCGAAAACGGACGCGCGCCAGCCACCGACGTCTTGGCCCCGGACCGCGGAGAGCAATGATTTGTCCACCGAACGTCGTGTATCGAACAATCAGTGGGGGATTACCTGAGAAAAAGAAACGGAAAAAAAAAACCAAGGAAAACAACGAAAGTGACGAGCGGAGCCTGTACGTAACCGGTCGGTGGTGACGGCGGCGGCGGTGGCGACGACGAACGACGGTATGACGCGCTACAAGCGGACGTCGCCGGAAATGTCAATTGTCGCGGACCGAGCGGCAGCGTGTGACGGCCATTTTAGAAAATCATTACAGGCTCGGGGGCGCGCGCGTTACCGCTGCTCGATGTGCCCAGTGCCTGCTACTGCTCGGGCGCTGTTCGCCGGTCGCTGGAGCCTGTCTGCCTGCCCGTCTGTCGCTCCGGTGCTGCCGCCTGTCGTGCTCGGGTAGCCGGCAGTTTTTATTATTATTTTACGTTATTTTGCAGGGTCTACGCCCATGAACGCGCGCACGCGTCCGGGGACCCTACGGATTTCCAAATTCGTTTTTTTTTTGTCTCGGTCGCCCGATGTTTCAGGTACCTTATATGGGCTATACATACACATGTTCGCCGCACACGTTTCCGGATATATTATAATTATGACACCCACCCATACCTATTTTATATTACGTCGGCGACCAGTTTTTTTTCTGTACAAAATTTTACAATAATTTTTTTTTTCAAAACGAGTCACGTCCACCAATTGTTAGGCGGCCCTTTTATGTGAACATAATATAGCTATATTATGTTCAGGGGCATTCTCTCACTTTTAACCGTCCACAGGAAATATTAATCATTTTATAGTATACCAAACGGTTATAATATTCTAATAAGATATGTATAGTATACAGAAGGAATATTGTGCTGTATTTCTTTGGGTATAATTGTACAACTTACAAATCTACAATTATTTGAGATAACTACCGTAATTTGTTCCCGAGTACGACGATAATATAACAATGTATAAACCATTATGAATTATTACATATAAATTAAAACTACCTCTACAACACTTTAATCTCTGTCAAAAATAATTGTCAATAGACATAATTATTTAAATTTAATAATAATAAAATTAAGTCCATTATCTAATAACAATATCTCAATATCCAACATTAAACCTAACATTACACGATGTTTAGTACTTATTATGAACACACACTGCTTGTAAACGTGAAAACATAGTGCTAAGCATTAGTAAAAGTGGAAGTAAGAATAAATAGAAACCAATTCTATTTACTTACCTATATATTAATACCGACCTATGCTATTTACGAATACACTTATGTGTGAGTATCGTCTGATGAAAGCGTTGATATTAAAAATATTAATTGTTATATGAAATATTCGCTAAAAATAATAGTCGGTTACAATTTTGTTATTACTATATCAATCAATAAATCGTCAACACCAAGTTTTTCATCATTTGTCTGTAAAAATGTTTAGTTTAATATCATACGGCGAACTATAATACTATCTATCAACACTACATACTTTGTTGGCAACAAATCGTGTTGTACACGTGAACACTTAGTGTTTATGCTAGTATTTAATAATCAGTGCCAATGTTAGCCCGTGTAAACAAAATCTTAACTATATATTATGACACTAATATCTGTCACAAATTTCAAATCGTAGATAATTATGTTACATTGACACCGTTTGTCGCCGTGATAAATGTATATTTCTGACGTTCATTTATTCAAGAATGGTTTTTGATTTTTATCGAAATTGCGTTTTCCATAATTCAATCTTTCGATTATTTCTGAAAGATAATGTAAATTACTCGAAACGTCCCTACTATTTTTAATTCATCCGGTCATGGTATTTTTATTCTTCGTCCCAAGAAAAACTCATAAAACTTATAGTCCCGAACCCATTGGCTGCATAGTATAAATGTAAAGTCGCATAATTCACTAAAAATATTTTCGTCGTGCGTTTGAAATAAACGCAGTATTATAATAAACTACCTCGTAAATATCACACCGATGCCACATTCATAAACGTTGTTTTCACAGTTACTGAGTTACATATTATTTAAATATGTTAGGCGTAGAATTGAATATATCTGAATATACAGTAAACACAAATACACAAGTATATTTATGGATGTATATATAAAGGGATAATGAATACACGTACACTGATGTATTTTTATATTCGAGTCTCAGGGATTATATAATTATAAATTAATTAATTTGATTCATATCGATTTAGAATTGTTATTAATATTTTGTTACTAATATTATGTAATACTAATATTTTATATCGTAGAATATCTTATTACTGTTTACAAGATCATAGGTATATCGGTCTGTAATGATATATCTATAACCAAAAAGATTATAACTTTTTGTACACTATGTTTAATTTTTTGCGTCGAATTATTTGAACAAAAATACCACTCTCCCTAAATATGCAAACATTATTTTATTATATTTAACTCCTAAATAGAGATAAATAATCGTATATTATTATCGCTATTGGATTACAAGTATATGATTGGTTTCGTTTATTCTGATTATGAGAAATTATACGGTAATATTAAATCTTTCCATCATTGAAATGATGTGTGTAACTGTGTGAGACGTAATTATATAATAACATTAATAAAAAGTATAATTAGACTTGGAATAAAATATATAATTATTAATAAGATAAGTAGCAAGTAATAACACTAAAAAGTAAGTGATGTAGAAAAAATACAGAATGTCAAGTAGTTACATTAAACAATTATATTAATTCTTTATTCTTAGTTTACGAAATCTTAACTTATCAGTGGTTTTTGTCGTATTAAACAATTTGAAATTTACTTTAATTTTGTGCGTATTATTTATAATTATTTTGCGCTATAGTCTATAGATGTTTGAGTATTTAATTATTTAATGAAGCTTTACCGCTACTCCTACTTAAATAAGTAATAATAGTTAAAACTAATTTTTATTTCCAAATCATCGGTATTCATATTAAATGTACAAGGATGTTGTAAAATGTCCTTATATTCTGATTTGTAACCATGGTTAGTTAAAAAAAGAATTATTAACGGTAAACCGAGTATATTGTGCTAATTTTATAATATTTTATAGAATTACGTTTTACGATATTGATGTAGTTACATTTTATTTAACATAGATCGCGAATTACATTTTTCATGGGATTTATATTCCATGAAAAAATAAGAAATAATAATATAAGAAATTTTTTAATATTTATCAGGCTGCTCTGATCAAATATCAATCATATTTCTGCATAATATTATAATAGGTAGGAGATATTGATATTTGTTATTTTTAATGTTTTACGATAAAATATAAATTTTAAATATATTAAAATGATTAAAAAGAAACTGAAAATTAAATTTTCTCGAATAAAATCAAAAGTAGAATATTAAAATATAAATATAATTTTATGTTGTCACATATACCGAATATTCCAATTTTATGTAACAGATTGTGTATAAATAGATTTTCGATTTTTAACAAATTTTGTTTTCGTTATTTCATTATTCAGAAAAAAATTATTCTAATGATTTCATTTTTTTAAATAAAATATTGTATAAGTCCATATATTAGGTATAATATATACATAGTATAATTATCATAACATGTTAATACATTTTATAGTTAAATATAGAATTTTGAAGGTTTTAATTACCTACTGTTAATTATTGAAGCTTGTTTTAATTTTATAAGTTACAATTATAATCAATGACAGTCAAATGATTTTGTCATAGGGGATGTGGCTGATTTGTAAACATATTAATAATAACAAATAATTAAATTTAAAAAAATATTTATGCAAAATATTCGTTACTTTAAATATTGAAAAAGTCATAGGTGTGATATTTTTCATTCTCCCTGTTTAATCTTCCATAAGTATTATATTTTCAATTTCTTTTAATCAAATAATGTACACAAATTTCGATTTAAAATTAATAGTTAACTAAAATTTTGTTTAAAAAATTGTGAGTATGTAAGTATTTTGAACTGTCTTAAATAACAATATCTAATGAGTTGATTAGATCTAATTAGCTGTTGATTGTAGTATCTATATTGATAACTTTTGTAGTTTTTAGGCTTATTATTCGATATTATCATTATACTTATTTAACATTATATAAAACGTTTTAAATACAAAATATTTATATTTTTTACATAATATGTAGTTAATTACTATTTATAAATAGGTAAAATCGAATTTACAAATTTAAATGAATAACCACTAAAAATGGCAAATCATGAATACAATTTGGAAAATAAAAACAATATAACATATTTGGAACAAAATATTTTTGGTAAACATTTTTTAAAGAAGCAATATGCTGAAATAGAGTATTGGAAAATGAAAATTGAAATGATTTCAAATGTAAAAAATAAAGAAATACACAAATTGAATGAACATATGATTAAAAAAGTTTGTTCCATATTGGTTAAATATTACTTATTACTAGATGTTTATAAATTAACTGCGAGGTCTTAAATAGATTTTATGGTTAAGCTATTTAAAATAAATAAGTAATAGACACAATTGTGTCTATTTTATCTGAGAATGAATATTTTTTCTAATAATTAAGTTTTGTTTAATTTTTTTTAAAACTTCTAGTAAATCTATAGAAATTGATACTTTAACAACCATCATAAATTGTATACTTTGAAAATTGTTACTTATATGCATACTAATATACAGGCTATAATTAAAGACTAGAATATTTTATTTTATAGAAAAATATTCAAGATAAAATTAATCATATAAGAATACAATATTGTGATTATATACAAAGTCTTATGGAAAACAATTGGTTATTCGATTTAGAAAACAATTTTAAAAGTTTAACAAAAAATATAAGTAAATTATTACTATATATGTCATTGTAATTATACAACACATCTTAATAATTTGAATTTATATATTTTTTAAGAAACTGAAACAAGTAAATCAAATATTTCAGTTATTTGTAATCAACTACAGGATGAAATAAATAAAATGAATCGTACAATCGAAGAATTAAATTTAATAAGATTTCAAAAAGAAAAATTAATTGTGTAAGTTATTTAATTTTTAAGTAGAATTCTTGAATATTATATTAGTTTATAAGGAAAATAAACTGTTTAATGAATCTCATTTTTATTTTTTATAATACAGAAATGTATTTATTAGACTAAATATTTTACAAGTTAGTTGTAGTTTAATTTTAATGCTTATTAATATTATTAACTTGGTATTGGTCTTGCAGCATCATTAGATATTGATATATTACATATAAATATATGAATACACATTTAAATTTTTTTAAATTGACTTGTTAAATGTTTTTATAAATTTAGGCTTGAAAAGAAAATTAATAAAAATGAATATTCAATTCCCATATGGAAAGAATACATTATAAAGGTTGAAAAAGAAATGTCAAAGTAATAGTAGTAATAACATGGATATCAATAACAATATAATAGATTATTTTATTTTAAATTTAAACTAAAAGAATTATAATATACATACTGTGTATATAATTAGTAATTATTAATAATCAGTCTTGAAAATATAATATACAATATTTCTTAATTGTAAAAGTTAACAAATATAAATATTATAATAAATATTTTAATTTTCATAATCAAATAATAAATTATTTTTGAGTATGTTTTGTATTAGTGTATATAGGTTTAGTTTTCAAGGAATTTAAAAAAACAATTTAACATTTATTAATAAGTTATTTTATTTTTAATTGCCAAACAGATTCATAATTATGAATAAATGTTTTTAACTCTGCTAAAAATGAAAATGGATTAGGAGAATTAATCCGTTTATTTTCAAATTCTGTGACCATATTTTCTAGTTCTTTCTTTTTTGATGCTTCAATTTCCAAATGAGCAACATGTTTGACAAGTGTTGGCTCATTTAAGAAATAATTAAATTTGCTTAACTGTGATTTAAGGTTTTGATAAAATTGGTAAACTTCTGCTTCACATTTTTCACTACTATTATTTGAATTATCATAATTTGAAATACACGAAGTACTCAAATTTTCTTTATTATGCATTATTTTTGTTAAGTTTCCGTTTGTACAAACTATATCACAATTTATATTAGTATTGTTATTTTGGTAATTATTTGTTTCCTTATTTTGAGATAATTTGCAATTAGTATTATTAATATCGCATTCCTGTAAATTTTCAGTTATTGATTTCATATTAGTTTCATTAGCTTCTAAAGTTAATTCTATTTTTCCATTTAAAACTTTCGTATTTTCCACTATTTTTTCACACTCTTTATTAACAATAGACTTAATACATCCATTAAATTCTTCATTGGTTGTATCTAAAACATATACGAACAAGAAATATCAAAATATTACAAAAATGTAATATATAACTAAAATCTTACCTTCGATATTAACTGGAGAAAATCCTGTAGTTAATATGTGGTCTATACGATCAATGTCTTTTTTTGCTTTGAAGTAATTTAAAGTTTCATTGTTCACTATGTCAGATGTATATTTTTGTAATAAACATTGAAACTGACGTGTTAAAATAATAATTTCATCAAAATGTTTGTTTTTAATGTTTTCAATACAATTTTCTTCCATTGACAAAATAATTTTTTTATTTAAACTAGTATATAACGGATTTAGCCATAAAAAGCAAGTATAATACAAATATGCTCGAATAGTTATCATTAAGTTTTCATTTAATTCGAAATGTGTGTATAAATATTTGTCTGATATTAATGGTCCTAAAATTATAAATGAAAATACAAATAAATTGATTTTTAACGATTAGTTAAAGTTACCTTTAGGGAAAATCCACATTATCATTCTTGAAAATATCTTATTAAATTTTGATTGAGAATCTGTATATACTGTTTCATAATTATACGCAACTACAAGACATTTTATTAAACGTCTTTGAGAATCAATAGAAAACAATCCAGTTTTGTGATACTCTAACGCTATTAAACAAAATTGTCCAGCTATAAATATAATCATCTATAAAATAAAAAACATATTATTAAGTTAAATTGAATGTAAAAACACTATTATTCTTTTGACATTAAAATGCTTAATCATCTTTTAACATAATAATAAATATTATTATACGATCATATTAGTGTTCTCTCAAAAATTTGTTAATAAAATTTGCGATATTTAATAAAACATTTTACATAAATTATAAATTACTTTTTGAAATAATAAAACTCGTAAAAAAATTAAACTAAATCAAGTAAAATCAATTATTTTTCAAATATATAAAATGTTCATTTTAATAGTTTATTTTTACCTTTGGTAAAAGAAGTGTGGTATCAGATATGAATTCAGGCTCCAATAATTTCACTAATTTGTCATAATAATCAGGTTTACATTCAATATGCTCAAGAATATAATCAAGCAATGAAGATGACTTTTCATCCTCTATAGTACAAATCCAATTTGTAATTACTTTTTGTGTAACTTTGATATCTAATTTGAACATAGCTTCATGAACATCAATCCACATTTTCAAATACTAAAATAATAAAAAAAAATTCAATTGTTGCGAAAATTTAAAATAATAAAATAAAAGTATATGTATAACATACATTAAACTTGGGATGATTTTTTAAAAACTCTCTAGCTTCAATCCATTTATGATGTTTAAAATATTCCATTTTAAGTATATTAACAACTAATGACTCTTCCATATCCTCATCTACATACCTAGCTAATTTAGCAGCTAATAATAATTCTTTAACTTGTTTAATTTTCATAAGGCAAGAAATAGCATTTCGGACATCACCAATACTTAAATAACTAAAACAAAGGTATAAAGCAAGCAATATTACCAATTAAAATTTTTTAATAATAGTATAATAATATTCGAACCAATGAGCTGCTTCTTTAGGATGTCCATGAAGAATATTATATTCAGCCCACTTTTTAGTTATTTCTGATAGAATTTCTTTATCTGGATTTTCTTGGCTTTTAATCACTGCTAAAGCCTCACGGAATAAATTGTTTTTAAGTAACATCATAGCTGCTTCCTTAAACTTTTTAATAGCTACTAAATAAGTGGATGCTTTAGTGACATCTCCATCATCCTCTAGTTGTCCTGCATACACATTACACATTTTTGTCCACAACCTAAATATAAATACATAAAAAAGTATTTAAGTTTTAATCCGCATCAAAATATATCTAAACATACTCATAACTAATACTTGGGGCTACTGCTATCATCCAATCATTAATAGATTTTGTTTCAATTGCATCTTTAAAATAACCTTCTAAATTTTGACCCCATATATTTATATTGTTTAAGGAAGGAATCATTTGTTGCGATGCTTTTTTTTTAAGCGCATTATCTATAAAATAAATCATATATTAATGTAGCAGAGGATATGCATGAAGGAGCGTGTACCAGTATTAAGTGTATGTAGGAGAAACGGAAGATTTAAAGGTAAGAGTAGGTGTGCACCAAAACAGAGCAGAGAATGAGCATAGCCAAGATAAGAATGCTTAGATGGATGAGTGGGATGACAAAAAATAGGATAAGAAATGAATATATATATAAGCATAAGAGTAGCATCGATTATGGATAAAATGAGGGAGAATAGACTTGGATGGTTTGGTCATGTTATGAGAAGAGAAGATTTGGAAGCAGTAAGAACAGTTATGGATTTAAGAAAAGAAAAAGAAATCCAGTTATGGAAAAAGAAATCTATAAAATAAATATTATATATTTATTTATTTAACTTGATAGTTATGCTTCAAAAATGTTCAAAACCGTAACATTTTTAATATTGATTAAATAGTCAACATTTGATATTAAATGGTAATTATTTTCATAATTTTTACTTAAATTAAATTGTCATTTTTAAATGAATATAAAATTTTATGGTTTGATATGGTAAACAAATCCTTTTTTAAATATTTTAAAAACTATAAATGCGTATAGTAATTTGATACTATTTGTAAATTAAAGTTACGAGTTTGTCATTCTTAAATTTTATTAACTTACATTCTTCCACTAACAACTTTTTCATTTTTTCAGTTGTATCAAAAAATGCTAAATAATTAATTTCTGTATTATCTATAGACATTTTATTTTCACAATAATTAATGTCAATGAATGTGTCTACTGCTTTTTCTAAATGTTTCCCAATAAAAAGTTCATAACTTGAAAATGGAAACTGTTGTATTTTGCTTGTTTGCTCTTTAGTGAAATCAATGTCACCTATAAACATTACATTACAATTTTAATAACATTATGAAATATAATAGGACTAGTCAATTTATATTGGTGTATGACCAATACTACTACACTACTGAACTTTGGGGTAATCATGTAATATTTTTTGCTTACTTAGATATTGGGATACAATACTTTATACATTCGCATACATACAGATTTAACAATATTTTATATGTAATTATTTTTAATGTTATGTAATAAATTTAAATATTTACCATATTTTTCACTTTTTAAAATTTAAATTACTAGGTTAAAAACCACTAAATACCTGTTTTAGAATTGTCCACATCTTTTGTAATAATTTTTTCTTTAACAATATTAGGAGTATCTTGATTTTCTATAACAAAAACAATGTAATTTTCACAATAATTACAACCTAGTAATAAAAACTGTGTAGTAACAAAATATGCATTAATTTACTTTTAAAATCGACTTTATCATTCTGTAAATCTTTTGATATACGCCATGAATGAACAGAGTGATCAGCAGAGCCAGTAAATACTATATCAGAATCTATTGGTGAAAACATACCACATAACACAGTGCATAAATGTTTTGAATATACACCAATAAGTGTACATTTGTGTACGTCCCAAATCTGAAATATTAAATAATTTTATAATTAACTATTTTCTAAATAACTTTGTATATTATTCATACTATATGAATATTAAAATAGAATATGAATATACTTTAGCAGTGAAGTCATTAGAACAACTCAAAAGCATTAAATTTCGATGGGGACTCCAAGCTAATTCATTTATTTTTTCTTTATGTCCTTTAAATTCAACAACTAATGATGGCTTCCCATCTAAAAAGTAAATTAAACAAATAATCATTTTAATTTATATAATAAAATAAAATATACCTTCACCGAGTTGGTGTACTCTAATACAATGTGAGCTTGATGCAAAATAATTCTTATATTTGGATTCTTCACTATAATCGCAGGTCACGTGTGTTGGATGCCAAATAATGCATTCTACAGATTGATCATGACCATGCACAACATATGTAAGTTTTAATGTCATTCCATCTAGTAAATATATACTCCTGGAATAAAAATGTAAATAATAAATTATAACACATTCACTTAATATTACTAAAGTACCCATTTGAATTTCCTATTGCAACTACATCATAATCTGGTTTCCAAGCCATTTCAATACGTTTTACAGGTGTTGTAAGTTTATCTTCAACGTCATTAAATTGTGAATATTCTTTCAAATTGTGTGGATCTGAGACATAAGAAAACGTATTAATACTTTTTGAACTTCAGTTTTATATCAAGTATTTTACATAAATTCTTACATATACATAAACTTGATAATTTACTTTAAACAATATTTATATTAGATATTCCTAAATTTAAATTACCTTTCCAAAGATTCATATCATTATATATTATAATTTGCCCATTACCAACTGTGTATAAGGCAAGTTTGGCATCACTATCCAATTTTGTATTTGGCATTGGTGCCCAGCATAAACGATAAATAGGATGAGAAAGTACAGTTTTCAATAAATTTATGTTATTTCTTTTTTTTGTTAAATTGAAAATTCCAATACGTCCATCACCAGTACCAAATGCTAATAATCCTTCTTCTTGTGGATGAAATGCTAACTATAAAAAAATAATACGTATTTTTTAAACACAATTTTATGAAATAATTTGGTTTAACTTACAGATAAAACTTTAGAATCGACAGAGTAACTCAATGTGATTAGTTCTAATTGTCGCTTATTAGATACGTTCCAATAGTTAATTCTTCCATCGCCAAGACCAAATGCAAAGCTTATAATTAAAATATAAAAATAAAAAACATTATATCATAAAATATTCTACATATTTATTATTTGTTTACTTACTCAGCTGAGTTGATTGGAGATAGAGCAAAGCAATATACAAAACCACCAAGTGTTGGTACATCTAATGGTAATTCATTAATCTCTTTAGTATTAAACAAAGGTGTTCGTATTAATTTTCTACCCATACACGATGACCATAAATATGGTTTAGTTGATTCACTAATTTAAAAAAATTACACAAAATAAACATTGAAAAATGTATAAATAAAATAATTAAAATATGTAAATTTATATTTACTTACGGAGAATATGCTATAGAAAAAATTACATCTTTGTGAGTATCACTAATTAATGTCACAATTGGTTCAGAATTTTTATTTAGTGGCAATTCTACTTTAAGAATTTCACCAAATGCTGATGTAACAATAATTATAGTAGGTGTTATCCATTTAATGCAACTCCAGGATAAATTTGTTTTATTTCTAAAAATAGAAAATTTTTCTTTCATAATGAAACTAATTTGTATACAAAGAAATAATAAATCACTATTCAATTAATTTTATAATTAACTTTTTAAACTAAAATTACAGCTTAACAGTTAAATGTAAACAGTAAAAGTTCTAAATTTTATTCAATTACAGTATTTACAGTTTTTGTTATCAAGTGAACTCCCACAGTTATAGTCTATTTAACTATTGTGATCCCTGTATGTAGCCTCATTAATGATGACCAATGGAACTACGGTATAAAATGGTTGTAATAGTCATAACAATAAATAACAGTTCTTGAGTGGAGGATATATAAAGCTAATACTCGGTTTACTGAAGGAACATGGTACAAAGAATTAAATAAAATTATATATTATATACTTGTATATAGTTTTCCTGAGTGGTTTTATTGGTAATGATATTGTACGTTCACTAAACATATCTAAACCAGCACGGCATATATATATACCAGTTCGATCACAAGCTGTTGATGCTAATAGTAGAGGTTGTATAGAATGATCAGAACTTTGTGGATTATAAGGAACTGGACACCAAGACAATGAAACTACATTTTTTTCATGGTAATGTAGTTTATGCAATATTTGACCATTACCTAAAAAATGTAAAAAATTTAAATTTTACAAGATTTTTAAAAACATTTATACATACCAGTTAAATCATATACAATTATATTTCCATATTTACATCCAATAGCAATTGTATTTTTTCTATGGGGACAAGCAGCTAATGATAAAGGTAATATTTTAGCCTCCAGTGTATAATTACGCATTGTTAATGCTTGAATATCCCATTTGTACAACATTCCAGAATCAGAAATTGCTACTACTGTTAAACATTCATATAACCAAGCAATATCTGATAAAAATATATTTTTGTTTTTTTTATTCTAAAACATAAATAAAAAATTCAATTTTATTGTTAAATTTTTAATACTATTGTTTAAGGGTAGTTCATTATTTTAAATTTGATACAAAAAAGAACAAATATTTATATTACACAATTTGTAGTATTAAATATTTAAATAAGTAAAATAATTTAAATTCGATAAACAATAATATTCTAACAAGTCATTATAGTAGGAAAATATAATATTTTTTAAATGTATAAAAATTTGCATAAAAGTATTTAATAACACTAAAACATGTTGGCTATTACCCAACATTAATATGATACACAAATTGATATTATATTATAATTTAAAAACCATTTTTTTTTATACAAAAAATAACATAAACGATTATTAAAAAATGACAATATAATATACACAAATTTATTTCAGTTTTTGCGTGTACATAATACTTAAATTTATAAAAAATACAATGTAGAACTTACTCCAAATGAATGTACGTGTTCACAAACCATATTATTTACATTCCAAATGTAAATATTAACTTCATCTATAGAAGCCAAATAATATGCATCGCTATAGACATCATATTGATTTGAAAATGATATGGCGCCAATGCGACCACAGGCCATTTTAAGATTCAATTTGAGACGATCATATTGTAAATCATAAACACTGTTGCCTTCCAAACCCTTGATCAGGACTATGATTGATCTCGAGCCATATGCCAACAAATTTCCACCTTTATTCATGGTCATTACATTCGATTTATACCAATTCAACGATTGGGTAATTTCAAATGTATTCATGGCTCTATAATAATAATAAAAATGTAACAAAAATCAACATTTTGTACAGAGAAGTTAAAATGATAGGTAGAGGGTTAAATCAGATCATCCAATCTAACATGGAATAACGCCAAATATATGTAATATTTGGATATTTGTATGATCAAATACGGATAAATACGCGATCATACTTAAACAGAAAAACAATATACACAAACCTCGAATGGAGGAAACGGTTTGGTCCGATCAAAATAACACAGTGATTGGAATATTGTTAAGAATCGTTAAACGAATGAATAAACGTTACGATCCGAACGCGAAGACATAAACTTAATATTATATTAGCTAAAAATATCGTGTCAAATGGAAAACACTATAGAACGACTGAAGTACCAACTACAATGAATAGATTTCAAACGCGTTTGAAAACGAAGCGGGTCGTTATCAGAAGCAAAAAATCCAAGAAATTGTATATACACGACTGGCGTATATTTCGGGCTTCAGTATATTTTTTTAAGCACGCGTACGATAGGCAAAGTTGATACCGCGTAGTCTATGCCGGTACACGTGTGTATACCACTAATTGCAAATACGGTAAATACCGGGCGCGCTCTGTCAAGCACGGTAATTTGGTGCTTGGCGTTCGGTTGTTCCACGTTACGTTGTTGCATCTGCTGTTTGCGCCTGGTACCTTTTGTTTGGTGTCAATGCGCCATCTTGTTCGCGTATGTGACGCCTGTGTTGACGACTGTACGCCATTTAAGGGGCTCATTTGCCTAAGTGCTCTATGCTGTCGTTGCGTCAGTGTGCCGCCGTCACCCAAAGTCCATTTTATGTCGTGTTTTCCACTTTCCCGAGCATCTTCCAAGTTTAAGCCAATACAGTTTTTAGAAACGTTCCTGTTCTTCTAAAGGTGAGTACACGTGTCACGTCGTTCGATGGTGTTTGTTGCACCGTTGTATTGTTCATGTGTGTATGCAATTAGGTGTACACGCGTGCACGCCGACATTTTTTTATGAGGACACCGTATAGGCAACGCAATGTCGTCTCCGATGACGTGTGTTATCGAAGACACCCGTGTCTGATATGTTGCGTTCTTCGGTAGACTTGTACCCTCGATCCTAAACAAAAATCAGATATTAACATTCGTCTCGTTCAGGAAAAAATATGTTTTCGTTTTATTGTCGTATATTTTTTCGTACTTAACAGATGTGTATTTTATCGAACTCCAACGCACAACATTTGTCGGTTATAAATTATCGCGTTTATCAATGTTTTGAATATGACGAAATAAAAACGTATTTTTTTTTACAATTTATTTTACTATGTTTAAAAACTTCGAATGAACCGATTATTGTGATTATTGCGTGGTTAATTAAATCAGCTTTGAAATTATAAACGGTAATTGTTATAAATAACGTGCAGTTACTTTCAAGTAACAAATATTTTATATCATTTAACTCTAATCCAAAGTTATAAATATTTGTTGATAAATTTCATAGTATTGGCCTTCCCCATTATAAAAATAATTAGCAAATGTTTTCCACCTGTGTATTCTACACAACAGATTGTTACTTATTATTTGTGACTCTTATACACAAAATGGATGACCTGATTTAATAACTTTATAAAGTATAGTTATTGGATAGTACATACTACTTTTGAAATAACATTTAAAAATAATGTAATATTGCTGGCAAGTAGTTTTTATGAATTGTAAAATAATTACTAATGTGTTTTGTTTACATTAAAATGTATTTATTAATCTTTATCAAAATAAGAAATTAAAATTAACATATAATCACAATTGTCTATAATTCTAACATTTATTTGAATAGATTATATATTCAAAAGTAATAAGATTAAACAAGACTATTTGTATTATACATTCATAAATAAATAGATACTTAATAATATTAAAATTAATCGAAAATTTATATATCAAAATGTATAAGCTATTAATTTGATTCACTTGCCATGAAAAATGTAATGTGATATTCAGGTTGGTACATTCATGTTGCATAGTTGTAGCGGTGTGTTTTGTAATTTGACATCATTATTTCAGTTTAACTAAGATCTTTATACATAACACGCTATGTAAAAATAGTCTAATTAGTTTTATAGGTTTTAAAAAATAAATTATAATATATAATATATAAGGTATATTATAATAATATATATAATAAATTATAAGATATAATATATACTTCAGACTAGACAATTGCAATTTGGGTGAAATGGTAGTAAAAATGTAACTAATTTGATTATCGCAATATCTTTTGATGTTGTAAACAAAACAAATACTATCAATCATTAAGATTATCAAAGTATTGTGTAATCTGGCATATTAAAAGACATGTAATTTAAATATTGTATTAAAATTAATAATCGATTATTTACTAAGTATATAATAATATACATTTTTATTCTTAAACTTTGTTATTTGGTATTATTAAATGTTTATAAATTTAGCGTAATTAAATGTAACAGATATTTAATTGCAATATTTATTAATTAAAATATTCTTTATTTCATTAAACGTTATTAGAAGGATTTTTATTATGTACACTATTTATCAATTTAAAGATACAAAAATGGAAACTGCCCCTAAAAAGCGAGGTCGACCACGAATAGTTAAAATGGAGAAACGCAGTCCACAGCCTGAAGATTTAGAAGAAATATTACAAGACATGGATGAAGAACCTATTAATGAATTTGATTACATACCAAATGGAATGCCTGACTATTTAATTATCAAAAATAAAAAAAATATCAACAATAATGAAGATATTTACGACTTTGATGTAGAAAAGGAAGATGGTCCTGGCATAAGTAATTTGATATTTAAAATTTTTTTGCGTGTTATACGTAAAAATCATATTCTTTTGTTAATTCATATTTGTATTGTTTTAAAAGATAATGTAAAATCTGAAGAAAATCCTGAAACTGTATTATTAGAACACGCTTGTGACATTTGTCCAAGAACTTTTAAGACACTTCCAGGTTTAAAAAGACATAAAACATCACATGATCGTAAACCACGAGAAAGCATTGGTGAATAGAAATTTATATATATTAAATTATTTTTGTTGTTTCTAATAACTTTTTATTACTTTAGTTCCTAATGATGATTCGATGAAAAAAGAAATGAATAGCTGTGATTGTTGTGGTGAAGATTTAGCTACTGCTCATACGGTTTGAAAATCATAAACATAGATATTGAATTACAAAATTTTAAATAATTATAAAATTTATAAACATTTCAGAATGGCGATTTTGAATGTTTTGACTGTGGAAACTTTTTCAAATTAAAAGTTAATATGGAACGTCATCAGTTAATGGTGCATTGTTATGATGATGTTTTAACTTGTCCAACTTGTGATTTTACTTGTACTGACAAAGAAACATTATCCCAACATTTATATGCTCATGCTGGTAAATAATTATTATTTTTGTATTGAATTAATATTTATTATAAATATCTATGTTGTTTTTAGGTACATCAAAACCATATTCTTGTCCTGTTTGTTTTACATCATTCAGTAGGAAATACCATCTTGTACGGCATAATATGCAAACTGGTTGTGATGGTACTGAAAAACCGAAATTTCCATGTCAAGTAATTTTAATATTATTTATACCTAATTAAGCAAATATTGTTCAATTTTTAAATATTTATTTTAGGTATGCGGCAAAGTTTTTAATCGAAAGGATAATCTACGAGAACATTTGAGAGCACACGCTGGTCAAACAAAGAAGAAGCGTACTTACAATTGTGAATATTGTAATAAAGAATTTGTTGGCTCTGCATTGTTAACTGTTCATAGAAGAACTCATTTGGGTAAATCTTAAATACATAAATATTCCCGTATATTAGCTCTATTTATTATTTTATGTATATGTTTATGCTAACATGATTGCTATAGGATTGAAATTGAAGGTAATGTGTATTAATTAGTAGTATATGATGGAATATAAATCAGAGTGATTGTTTATGTAATTTGTATGTTATTTGTAGGTTATAGACCATATCAATGTGATTTATGTCCAAAGCGCTTTCCATCTAGTGGAGCCATGAAAAAACACCGTAGAATTCATACCGGTGAACGTCCATATGAATGCCAACAAGTATAATTTTTATTAAAATAAAATTAATGTAGAGTAGTTATTAATATATTTAAAAATGATTCCCCAGTGTTTTGCTAAATTTGCGGCCAAGGAAACATTAAACCGTCATATCAAAACACATACTGCACTTAAACCACATTCATGTTCATTTTGTGGTAAAACATTTATACAAATTTCACAACTACGAGCTCATTTATTCCATCATACCGGTATGTATACATGTATAATTAAAAATTAAACTAGTCTGATGTATTTTTTCCTAGGTGAAAATGGTTTTACATGTGATACTTGTGGAAAATCATTCAATCGACGTTCCCGTTTGACACTTCACATTAAATACGTACACGAAGGAGCTGAACCATTTATATGCAAAATATGCAATAAAGCTTTATTAAGAAAAGAAGATGTACAACGACATCATATTGTTCACTCTGGTGTGAAAGCTCATGCCTGTCCTATTTGTGAAAAACGATTCGCTATGAAGTCATCATTAAAAATCCATTTATTAACCCATACCAAGGAACCTCCACGGGCATGTGATGAATGTGGTCGAGCATTTATTCGTCAGGATTGTCTATTACGTCATATGCGTTCTAAACATAGAGATATGTTAGCTGAGATCATGGCTGATGCTGAAAAGAAAAAACTGGAAGCTCAACTTATGGGATTGGTAAAGAAAGATGAAACTAATCTAAATGATGCTGATGAAAATAATGATGAGGATAAAGGTGACGACGGTGATGAAAGTATTGATGAATTAGAGGATAATGGTAGTACCACAAGCGAAGAGTCAAACAAAAGCAACACATTGGCAAGTTCACTGATGGAACTTTTAACTGTACTAATAGATGAAACTACACTTATTGAGTTTGGTTGGCCTAGAGTGACAGTGGATAATTTAATTGAATCTGTTATAAAGTACGTCAATATCTCATATATCAATAATACAAAAATGTATTTAAAAAAATTATACGTGTTACTTTTTATAATAGTAATGAATATACTTATATTTCTAATAATTTAAAACAAGATATTATTTTAAATTATCATTTTTGGTTTTGTGTTTAGGAGATGTGGACATAAACCTGTTGCAGCTGAAAATGCAACCTACATGAATAAACTTAGAGACAATTCCCAACAATTATTTTCCATTATTATCGATGATGCTGCTATTCAAACACTTCTTAACAATCAAACAATTGAAGAAGTAATTGAACATGTTTTAAAATTGGCTAAGGCATAATTTTAATATTTATATAGTATTTAGTTTTTAAAATAATTTTTTATTCGTATTGTCTTAGAGAATTTTTTTTAATCTTGATCATATTTTTAATATTCAAATTTTATTATCAAATAATTTTGTATTGTAATATGAAAAATTGCAACTAAAATGTAATAATTGTATTCATTGAAATTTATTTTATTTTACTTCTGATTATTATATTATTCATATAATATTTCTATTACGTTTATCATATTTCTAAGTTGGTGTATGGATGCATGGTTTATATTAAATAATTATTATCTCAAACAATGTATATGTACAATTTTAATATTTTCCAATTGTTTTTAATAATACTATGGCCTATTCATTACATAATTCATTTTTATTTAATTAATGTTTTATGTTTGTATAGAAATTAAAATATATTGTTCTTTGGATCAGTTATTTTTAAATAAATTACATTAGTATAAATATAATATAGCGAGACTTTGGATATGTTCCTATTTTGACTTTAGTTTAATGAAAAGAATAATTTACAAAACATGTGGAAGTGCCAATTTTTAATTGTTATAAAGAAGTATGAGCAATATCTTATTTAAGGATATTCCTATTGGTATTTAAAATAATTTTTAATTAATTTAAATATACAGTTTTATACTGCGATATTGGTCAATGGGTTTTGTACTTGAACAAAATCAACAATTTTTTTTTGAAGATTGATTAAAATGGTTATTAGTGTTTATATGGAATTGTTTATAACACTCAACCAGACCAATGTGGATAATTTTTGAATTTAGAAATTGAAATAGACCATGCGTTTTTGACATTGTTATTTCAATAACACAAAGGGTCACATTCTGGAATGGAATGCAATATGTTCTTGTTTGGTACTAAAATGCAATGAAATAGCGATAAAAATTGATTTGTCAGTGTTTTGTAGTTAATTTAGGTGAAATTGTTTGAAGTGTGGTAAAGGAGATATTTATTGAAATTATGCCAGTATTATTTGCGAAGGTAGCCAAATGATTTGTCAGTAAGAAACTTTAGTGGTAAATATTTATTTTCTATAAAGGTGAACACAACACTGGGGAAACACATATAATAGTGATGATACGCGTTTTCGCCATACATTTAATGGTACATAGAGATATATAACTAAAGATAGGCGTGAATGTTCTATAATTCCGTCCGTAATAAGTTTAATTTAATAGGTTATTTCTTGTCTTCAATTATATGATATCGATTAATTTGGTAAAGTAACCTGTTTATGTTTATACCGCGTACATTTTTTTAAAGTTTTATTCAGTTCAGTTAGTACTAATTGCAGACAAATAGAGATTTGCCTTATTGAGCGTGTTTCTTCGTTTTTTTTTAAATTTATTTATTTTATTGCGCGTAATCGTAATTGATCATTAAAAAAAAATTGTTAAAACGTAACAATACTCACAAAATAAAAATAAATAAATAATAGTACGTACAAACAACTACCAAAATCCATTTGGACATATGATATACAACTCTATGGGCCAACTCAAATCTCCAATATCAACTGTATACAGAGGTGACAGTTCAAAGTTATACACACGCTTTACTTCAAAATCTCACGTCTAAAACGATTCCTTCCGTCCTGGTTTTAATACATCCATTGTCACTGGATTAGTTAACTGCTTATTATAAGCGTTTCGATATAAACGACTAACTGGCTATTGCGATTTACTTATTACTCGACTATAGTTAGCGCCAATTACCTAATTAAAACTGAAGGGCAAATTATTATTTTATTTCCGAGCAATTTAATCTGTTATTAAAATGTAAGCGAATCGAGTCGAAAAATAACGTACGTTCGTTTTCTTGACGCTGTTTCGTGTTGTTATTTACGAATACCGGGGCCGATGAACACATATAGTAGTTAATGAGTGCAATGAAACGTTGATGGAGCGAAAAATCACGTTGCCGATTTGTACACGGAGGGGGGAGGAGGAGCGGTATCTAAATACACGCGATACACGTGCACGGATACGTACGAACCGCGACCAAATGCCAAGAGACTGAACGAAACTCGGTGCCGTTCAAGTCGTAGTCGGCCATTCGAGTACCTAGAGTGGTACACACGAAATTGGGGGTTGTTCGTTGCACCGATGTCGTCCGAAACAATAAAATCCTAAAATATACGTCGTGTACATAACATAAACCGTGGCAGACGTTTCAGGAACATCTTCGGAAAAGGTTCGGTGCCCTTTTTTTTTATCACGTTATCGGCAATACCCTCACTGGCCCGGAAAGCCTGAAGGCAGTACTTCGGACCAGTAAGTCACCATCGTTTA
>JAIPRN010000028.1:0-30047 GCA_025469175.1 Geopemphigus sp. TES_GeoC_2020
CACACACACACACACACACACACACACACACACACACACACACACACACACACACACACACACACACACACACACACACACACACACACACACACACACACACACACACACACACACACACACACATCTAAATATATATATATACACACACACACACGTGTTGGACATGGTGAACGTCTGGCAGGAACGCGCCCGAACGATAATTACAGTACGTATATTTTGTTTATATTTCTAAACACGAAAAATCTCTTAACCCAACCTTAGACGACTGTTACGATACGTTAATATACGGATAGTTCGAAAACCGATTACCATCAATATCGCGCGCGGCTTGACGAAAATGTTTTACTCTTACATGAAACTGAAAACGTGTTATTAACTACGGACGACGCCGATCGTCAGATGGTCAGACGCGTGCTAAAACAAGAAAAGTTTTTAAAATCGCCTAATAACGACGATACGGCCAATACGGTAGGTTAATGTGCCGATACCGCGATACGTTTGTGTGTATACGTTTTTCCGGACATTTATTATAATTAACCCGAAATAACGCTTAGTAATATTAAACCGAACGGGAGAGAGAGAGATTAATAGAAAAGGAATGAGAAATTCAACGGGCGAGCGTGCGTATAAATAAACAGACAGGGACAGAGGTGAAAAAAAATATATATGTATATAAATATATAGAATCGACCGAACTAAATGTAAATTATTTCTGGTTATTTTTTCGTTTAATTTTGTGTCCCGATGTTAATGTTATAGGTGAACATCAGCAACGACGAATTCCACCGCAAGTATTTGGAATATTTCCGGCGATTGTTGGCCGCCGATGAATCAGAACACGATAGCGGCGATGACGCAACGGGTTATGATAATGACGTCGTATCTGCGACCCAAGTCCGGGGTCGGGTGAAACATCGCGACGGCAACAGTGACGGCGACGAGAACGACGATGAATCGCGGCCATCAACAGGTACCCCTACCAACTTATTGCCGTCTAACTCGTACGTATCCATCTAATTCCTTTTTACCTGTTCCGGCCGTGAAACGAACGAGAAAGGGGTGAGGAAATCGTTTTCATACGGCCGTTTCCTCTTGACCTGACGCACGACTATCTGAGGCGATTTTTTACTTGGTCGAAATGTTAATAATCGTGTTTGAACGAATTTCGATTGACGCCGTCTTATCGAATTCGATGTTGCGCGACTAATCGTGGATCCAAGCGCGTAAATATTGTTCGTAAACGTAACTATTTCGTTAAATTCTTTGTTGTAGGCCCAATTACAGTGTTCAACTTTTTTTGTGAATTAGAGGGAGAAGAAGGGGGGAGTGAGGAGCATCGAAGAAATTCTACACAGACAGACCCGTTGCAAAGAAATGCTCCATACTTCTAAAACCAGTTTTTCAGCTTTATACGCCTTATATAAAACGGGCACGAATCATTTGGCGCATATTTGTCTTTTACGTGTACAAAAGTGCAACTCGATTACCTATACAGATTTCAGGTACCCGTAATAAAACCATTAACCGAGTTCATTACTAGCTTTTTTCTCCATAAAACTGTCCGTGTTAACGAACACGGTGAGAAACGCGCTTTTTAATCAAATCGTCGTAAGGTGAAACATTCCGGAGTCGTGATTTACTTCGAAATAAAAAAACCTAACGTGAACGTTCAAAGAAAAACACTTGTGCACGCACGTTCGTATACGTACGTTAATACACATATGTGTTATTCGTTATCAGTATTAAAATTATACAGCGTCGTGTAATGAGCGACTTCCGTATTCGATACGGGAAATCAAAAATAATTTTTGATTTTTAGACAATTAAAATAAACTAATTTCGACAAAATTAAAATATAAGGATAAATTTCGAATATATATACAAAGAACTTATATTTGTATTCTTGGCGAAAATTCGTCACGTACTTAATATAATAAAATAAATAATCCAAAGTTGTAAAATTATTACTTTTTAACGAGTGACGCAATTAGCTTCAAATATTATTCAAATGTCGTTTATTTACAAATTAAACAAATTAATCGAATTACACATTTACACTGACTAAACAATGTTCCAAATGTATACACACGTCGTACATCGTGTACTATGTTATAATTATTATATTTGTTTTTACTCCGGAGGTCGTTTGACAATAATAACGTGTCTACCACTCCTTTAACGAATCGTGTACTAATTATTTGTTTGTTTTTTACGATTTTTCTTTAACTGCTGGTCGTTAAACGAGTAATTATTTTATTATTAGACGCGGGTCAGATAAATTTTTATTTCAGAAGAGGAAAAAAAAAGAAACACGTAGATTTTTTACAAAAATATTTATATCGGTTGTCTTTTGGTTTTTCACACTGAAATCCGTTGTCACATATTTTTAATTATTTAAACATTACAAAAAAGTGTAAATTTATATATACTCAAAGTTGAGTACTAGCATTATCATGTTTCCTTGTTATAATAAAAATTAAAATCGAATATATGTGCAGTTTATTAAGTAGGTCAAGTTGAATAGAAGGATCAGTGTATTGTTTAAGATACAAATTATAGTATATATTTGAATAAATAGAGGGTCAGTGTCGGTTTGTTTCTAATTCTAAAACCAAGCTGAAGAGACCGATGTTTTACGGAAAACGTATTCCTGATGGGAGTTTTGATTTTTATTATTTTAATAAAGTGTTTGGTTTCTTTGGAGTATTTATTTAGCGATTTAATCACTCTATATAAATATAAATTAAAAACTGGCGAGGAAACTAAAAATAAGTCTATTATAATATATCGTCGTATCGCTTCGGCCTTATAGCATAAGGGACAATTATGGTTGTTAAATAAATATTACACATACGCAAATATCGTTTACGAGTTGAATGTTTACTACTCCCTTGTACGGAAGTCTGAAATCGAAAATTAAACGTTATCCATGCACAAACTGAGTTGTCAACATTATTTATAGAAAACCTGTGAAGCGTCCGAATACTTTTGTAACGCTTCCTATATCGTTCGAATACATATTCTAAATACATTCTTGTAAAAGCGTAAGTTATTTCCATACATATCTCGAATACATTTTTTTCTGTTGATTTTACTATACATACCGAATACCGTTTAAAAAGCGCTTATACTATCGTATTTCGAATACTTATTTTTATGCATTAAAGACGACAAATAATGTGTATCGACTTTGTTTATTAACTATTTCTCGGTTGTTGCGAATACGTAATATTATATTTACGGACAGTGGCGAATTTGGAAATCGAAACATTTTTAAGAAAAATGGGCACGAAGGGCCGACGGAGGGACGTTAAAACGATTATAATTGTGACCGTCGTGAATTATTTTCATCTTTTATCAAACGAACGGTAAAAACGATAATCTTGTGGTTTTTTGTTTAAACGGAAAATAACGAAAACATTTAGAAGTATATACGATACGTTTGTGTGGGTCAATTGGAATAATTAATTCGAATCGATTTCGTTTCGTAAATTATTCGAAATCTATACGTGTCGTGTGCGTGTGTTGCAGATGACGGTGACGAGGTGCGAACCACGATCACATTCCCGATCGGTACCGGTGGCCAGGCGACCGTCATCAGGGCCGTTGCCCGGATCTATGGTGGGACTCACAGCGCGGGCCACGGGCACATCCGCGTTTACGGTTGTTTGACGGATAGGTGGAGGGACAGACGGTCGCTGGTGGCCGACCTGACGTGGTCGCCGGCTTCGTCGTCGGCCGGCGGTGGTCGATGGATGGACGTGGACGTGACGCGGTTGCTGCAGCCGAGAAAACGTGACGGCGGCGGGGTGGCGACCACGTTGGAACTGTCGTTGAGATATCCGGCTGGAAAATTGCGCGTAGACGACGACGCTCGGGGTCCGGTGTTGCACGTTTTCCTCGACGGGCCGGCGACCGCGGACGTCGGCAATAAACGGGCGAAAAGAGACGGCGGCCGTGGAAAAAGCCACCGTCGGCCACGGCCGTCGACCGCGGACCTCGTCCGCCGGACCGACTGCAAGGCCGAGACGTGGCCGTCTTCGCGTTCGTCCGGCGGCGGCGGCGGCGGTCCAGCCGGTAACAACGGTACCGTCGAGCACGGCACTAACAAATGTTGCCGGGAAGAGATGCGCGTGGTGTTCGCTGACATTCCTGGTTTCGACTTTATTGTCGAGCCCAAATGGTTCGACGCGGGTCTGTGCCGGGGACGATGCCCGGTCAAGTACAACCCGGCCACCCGGCACGCGTTCATACAGAGCCTGTTGTGGAAACAACACAACAACAATAACAACTACAGCGGCGGCGGCACGGATCGGGAACAACGGAAACGGAGCCGGCGGAAGGTCCGGCACGGCGGCGGTGGCGCAGTGGCGACGCCGACGGACGGAAATCGAGAAAATTCGTCGGCGACCGTGACGAGAGCTTCGCAACCTCCGCCGAAACCGTGTTGCGCTCCTAGCAAACTGGACCGGTTGCAAATCATTCACGTCGATGAAATGAACCCGAATTCGTTGAAGGTAACCACGTGGAAAGAGATGTCTGTCGTAGAATGCGCGTGCTCGTGATCGTAAAATATGTACCTCTCTATTGAAACTACTCCGAAGTATTATTATTGTTATTACCGTTCTATTGTTGTTATTGTTGTTGTTGTTGTTGTTGTTGTTGTTTTTATTACGTTTATAGTATTTCACGTACGGTTTGATTCGACGTTATCAGATTGTTTTATTATGAGCGAGAGTTCGGGTCGTTTTTTCGTCAAATGTGCCGAAAACACTCGAGATCTGTTCGAAATAAATTTCTGTTCAAATATCCGTCCAGAATGCCCACTCGTTTACGATACACAGTAATTGTGCTTTCAAAATGACTGCGCGACCAGATATTTTTTCTTCGACAAATGCCGAGTCGAAGTCCTTTCCGGACGAACCGCGTGTCGCGCATTTTCGCTCAGGATTACTACCGCGGCTATTCACGTAAATTACTTTCGGTTACATCGGAACCTATTTAACTGTTGGGTTTCAAAATAAAAGTCGAATTCGGAATACGTTTTGGAACGATAGAGGAAATTGAAGCGGTCGCTTTGCCGAGATTTCGATAGGACGACGCTGAAACATGTTCCGATCAGTGAAAAACATTAATTGGGTTTCGTAATTTAGAAGGAAATTGGATTTTAAAATTACGTATATTTTGTTCGATAGTAAAAGGAGCGATATTTTTTAAGCGAACTTCGCCAGACGAAAAATCGTGCACTCAAAATGATCGATCGGTGAACATATGTTAAAAGCATTTCAACGAATCGAAAAATTTCGACCAAGAATTTAAGGGAATTCGGGATTTGGGGGCGTGAAGATTCTCGCATTCGGTAAAATACTTTTATAAATGTAATACGTAATTAATAATATTAGAGTTTGGATTATTGTCCCGTGTTTTCGGTTATTCCGTGACAATAGATGGTGGCTAAATTAATATCCACACACGTTTTGTAAACCGTAGTCTGCGAGGCCCATACACGTGCGAGCGAGACTGGTCGAGAGAAAACATACGTCGTTGTTGGCGCTCAAAAAGAATCTTACGCATTTTCTACTGCTTACCAATAAATTTGGTATATTTATATTTGGTGTGTATTTTATTAAAATACTGCCGCAATAATAGCCGTTAATTCCACCAATGTTTAGACTTTGGTCGACCGTTTGAAATTAATTCTGACTGTTTATATCGGACGTAAAAACGAAGAGCCACCATTGTGTTCATATACATATAAATTTGAGAGTCCATAATAATAAAACAAATTATATTTATAAGAAAACGAATCGTGCGAAATTGTCTTGAACGACGGGTCAGATGATTGATGGTCAGATGATCGAAAAACATAAAATCGAAATTAAATTACAGTCGGGTACGTTAAATCGAAACGAAATAATTATAAATAGGTAGATTTATTAATTATCGAAAATATTATTACAAACGATCGAAGCATAGTGCTATGACTGAGTTTTTCAATTTTAAAATAATAAAATTACAAATTTTGATCTATTGTCGTTTACGTCAGATCTCATTGCTTTGGATACGATTCTGAAATCTGAAAGTTTTAAGAAAAGGAACGTAACATTCAATAATATTAACTTCGTAAAATTTTCAATCAAAAAGCCATTTGATCTTGGACCACGTGATTTTTGATCAGATTACCCGCACCTAAATCGACGGTTCGTTGTCGTTTAAATTTACCCTCGATATTGTCGAATTGTAAAGCTCATCATTTTTGCATGGCGATCGTTCTTATCTGTTTGTCGCGAATTACATAGGTTACCTACTTTATATACGAAGTTTTAACTTATCAATTTGTTTTTTATATCTTAATTTTTTTTCTTTTTGTAATAAATTCAATCGCGCATAATTTTTGTATTTTTGCAACGATTTCGAAATGTTCGCACTATTTAATAGTTATAAAATGTTAAATTTTCGAACTAAATATATTTTTAACGTAAGAGTTTAAGTACCTTTATACTATATATACGTATACATTTTTTTATCGTTATTTATTTATATTTTAATTTTTAATATCACCGTGATAAGTATAAATACGGATGTGTAATTTTTAATTTTAATAACTAGCACGTACATAACGTGTATGTTTTTTCATAATTTATTTACACGACGACAAAAAGTTGTGTGACGTTATATATTTTTAAAATTATTTTAACGATTTTTGTACAAAATTACTCGGTCAAGCGGTAACAGCACGAATTCCTCGACGTGAATTTTATCCTATTTTAATTTATACTAGAGACGATATATTTTATTTTATCGATTGTACTGTGTTTTTTATTCTCATAAATTATGTTCAAGTTAATAAGCAAATGTTTTTTTAACATTTTAAGTCAATTTACCAGTAAACGAGTGTAAGATTAAAAATCAATTTAATATTTATTTTACTTTAAACGCATTTTAATTTATAACTATCGAGAAAGAAAAAACTCAATGTGTCATTACAGAATTAAAAATCTGTAAAATTCTTAAAAAAGTGTTCATAGATCCGATTCTAAACGACAATTATCGATTTGACTATTTCTTTTTTTTAATAATTACTATCAATTAGTCAAATCAAACCAGTCTTTTTAGAAATTTCAGATATTTAAAAAATTAATTCGTTCAGTCGAAAATCACTAATAAAATTCTTTATGACGCGTTGACAATTTGATTAAAATGGTTTTAAGGGAATCGGACAAACATTTTCTAATGAGTATTATTATAGGCCATTTTCGAAATATGTATGGCAGCGTTATTTTGAAAATAAATGCTTATTATCAGTAAGAACGTACGTGGACCTAACTCGTATACGTGTATACGACAATATTTTTAAAGAATAAATAAATTATCAAATTCTAACAAAAACTTTTAACTCGATGGCGTTTTTGCTGATTAAATACACCAATAATCAATGTTTAAAATAATACGTAAAGAGCTATAGAGTTAAAATCTTTTTTTGGAATTATATTTGATTCACTTAAAGTATTCTCGTAATTTTGTTCAATTTTAGGTATAAAATAATACAAATAATACACCGTTCTATATTCCTTTAATACCCAGTCAGCCTCGGTCATTTTGACGCAATATTAAAATGTATATATGTTAGTTAAAAAATATGTAAATAATTTTTTTAACAATAATTTAGTCGAACGTGAAAAATTATTAATTCTAATTCCTAAAATGATCCCATCAACAAAACCATAACGATTCAAGTAGGTATTCCTCGATTATGTAGTTTTATGATGTTATTAGGGTTTAAAAACCGACTATAAGAAGTTATGTCAAAATATTGTATGATTGTACGAAAACGACGTTCTTATCATTTATTTGTTGTTAACTAAAAGGGGGTGTTTTTAACTTAAATTTAATAACTATTATCATATTACAGCTTTACTTTTCTATGTTGAAAATAATACAATGATGTAATGAACGGCAGTATTCGTATATGTAGGAAAAACGATAATAAATGCTATGGGAGTGATTAATATACACTTATTGTGTTTTAAGCGATGTTTAACTGTGATATTTTTTTATTATTATTATTTGTATAGCATACAGAAAAAAACGAGTATAGTTTGAAAATTAAAATTTCGCTATCAATTTTTGTTTAGGTTGTATTTTATAAAAATATTGTACACGATAACTTTATATATCATTATTATTATTATTATTATTATTATTATTATTATTATTATTATTATTATTTGTACGCGGCTAATTGGAAAATGCAAAAAAAAGAATTAATACAAATGTCTGCGTTTGACGATTATTCCGTTGTATTTTCTTTGTTTGGTGACCAATTTAAGAGTGAATTATCAATTGGAAAACGTTTGAGTAGAATCTCAAAATTTTTTTTTGAATATGAACACGTGTACGATACAATTTGGAAGAATTGAAACGAATAATGTAAGTATGTTAAAAAATATCGAAAGGTTAATCATCAATAACTTCCTTGTGTCAATATTGACTTAAAATTTCGTTTATCGTAAATTTGAATTCTTCAATACTAAACAAATTAACAAATATAAATGTAAGTAAGTATGGTATTTTCAAGATTTGAAGTTTCGATTGAATTACAGAAATTTCATTTTTGTCGCTTTCTAATTTACATATTTTTCGAGAAAACATGACACAAAACTTTAACATTTTCCATTTTGAGGAATAAACTCTTTTTTAAATTTAAATTTATAAATTATACGTCGTTATATTTACTTGATTTATTTATTACACAAAAAAACATTTTAGAAATATATTTTTCTGTGCAACGCTTTTCTTTGAAATACTTTCCATTTTATTATCATCGCAGTGACTCGTATACATACAATACCGAATGTTTTGTTTTCTTACGCGATTCACTATTTATAAAGATAAAAATAAAAAAGAAAACGAATTATAATATCGTTCTTTTACTTATTTGTAGGGAATAAAGAAAGTCGTCGAATTTAACATACGACGACGAATAAATATTGAATGAATTGTGATTTACCTATTTTGGGGACGGGAAGGAGGCTAATTCTCCGATCAGTGGCAAGGTGAACGGGTACGAAGATTATTTTTCGTCGTCGTGAAAACGAATTGGTTATATTATTGTAGACGATGACCGACAAGTGTCAGCATCCGCGGAAGGCTGGAAGGAAACGAATAGCGGGGTTACGACAATAATAATATTTACGACGGACGGGAACTCATTGAGGAAAAATGCGGCGTTTTTTCTGACGGGACCACGACGGAGACGCTGCTAATTTTAACTCGCGCATCGGCTATTTTCGGTCGAGCGATTTATATAGTTCGCGGTTGTTACATAACGACTACGATAATAATAAAATTACAAAATATTTATACACCACGGGTGTATTATGTACACTGTTATACTAGGTTAACTAGTATTTATTTCTCCACTCGCCCGTCGCAGTCGCCACGTGAGTGTTTATATTCGATTTTACAAAGACACACTTAACGATTGTATTATTATTATAATTATTATTATTACTAAACGCGGCGTTGTATATGATGTACAACCACGCGGTGTATGTAAATTTAGACTGACCAGTCACGCCGTCGGCGGTAGTGGGCGACAATTAAATTCCGTTTGACGATCAAAACAACATTTTTTTCGGCGGTAAATTATCGGTCGCGTGGCGTTGGCGATAGAGGAAGTGATGGCGAACGCAGGGAAATAACGTCTAAAAATACCGTCGTAAAGACAACCGGAGGCGTAGGCGAACAAATTTAGCGGCGTAATTTTCGTCCTTTACTTTCGGGGTTTTTATTCGAACGAACGCGCGATATCTATAATTATATTTCGGACGATGATACACCACGTGTAGTCCACGGACTTCTTTCGTGCAACGTTTTTTAATCGGACCCTTGAAATTTTTTTTCCCTATTTATCGAGACCGTTTTTCTGGCGTCTACCCAACCCTGCACTCCCGTCCCGGAATTCCTCGTCGAAACCAACGCCAATCGTTTGTAACCTTAAGTGTCTCGTCGTTCGTGTCCCGGTGCTCGGAATCGGGAAATTATAAAAGACGAACACCGCTCGCCAAGGAAAACGGACGAAAAGAAACGGAACGGTCTGCAAACAAATTTATTTCGTCATAACTTTGAAGGGGTGTTGGTGGTAGGGGGTCAACCTCAACTTTATGAAGCCGTATTCGGTTAACTGAAACAACGGCCCACTTTACAGACGAAATATTGTTAGTTTCTGACAAGGCACTACGGTTTTTTCGCTCAAAAGATATTTAGCGTTTTGACTTGCGAGAGTCAAATGAGTGATAAATACAATTTAATGGGATAAAAAGTTTAGTCTAGCAGTTCTTAAATTAAGCGCTACAGAACGAGCCTATTGCCTGGCCCGTGATTGATCGTAGACATACGATGTAGGCGAATAAGGATAACTAATAGGCAAAAAGCCCGTTTATGCGTAACGTGGTTAAAAATAATCGGCACTTGTTTTATTAATAAAATTTAATATTACGCGAATTCCATCAAAATTACAACCGTTTATATAATCCATGGTGCTTCATTGGCCGCTCACTGTAACGAACGCCCCACACTCGTTTGTGTCACGTTTCTACGCACAAACTAGTTTTTAAAAATAGATTCTTGAAAGCGCTATTTTGTTGTTTGATTTTAAGTTGTAAAAATTCCAAAATTACAATAATTTTGCCATAGGTTTCGGTAATTATTATAAACGAAAATTCGAAATATCTAACGGAACAAAGGTTACCACATTTGTCATCTAACATATTATATTCATGAGTACGATTATCGCGCGAAATAATTTTATGTTACAGCTTAGAGTAGTCGTGTAATTAGATTATTAAATTAGATTTTCGAAGTATCGGTTTTACGACGACGTATTTTTCTAATTATTTCTCCATCGAACCTATTTAATTATAGAAAAACGTAAATCGTATCTAGTCTATACTTTCATTTAGGTTTTTTTTATTTTCTCGATAATTCCGTTTCGTAATCGCGCGAAAATCCCGCCTTAATAATTTACAAAAATTCAGAAAAATTGTCCACACGTACGATTTTCACTAAACTTGGTTTTTGGTTTGTTCGTTATAATTCGAAAACGCTCGAATCGTTTATAAATTATTTATTTATGGTGACGTAAATAACGTTGACAATTTCCGGTTAAATAAAATATTTCAAAAACGTCAATAGTTTTTTTTCACGTTTAACGATCCATAGAATTTTTAATTTTACGACCGAAAGGTTCGAACATTTAATACATTTCTCTTATGACGTTCTAAGAACAGCGAAAAATCGGTAATTTGAATGGATTAAACCTTAAAACGATCGGATTAGATGCGGAGAAAAGCGACATAGACGTGAAAAACTTCGTCAGAAAAAACAATTATCTAAACACAAAAACAACGGCCGACGAGGACATAAAAATTGTTTAGTGACAAATATAACGAAACCACTATATATATATAGATACGTAATCTCACGAGAGGTCGATACGAAAGCTGGTACTCGTAGATGTCGTCGGACTAAAATTACTGAAATGTATGACATAAACGTGTAGGCGGGAGACATCGGCCGTAGGTACGCGCGGTTGGAATATAAAAACGTATCGTATTTCGCCCGTCGGCGACGCGGGAGAGACGTTCGAGACGGCTTTACCACTTGGACCGTGCACGACAGATTCGTTTGTTTAATATAGAAATGTACAAAACGGATATACGCGTTTGGTAAAGTGAAAAAAAACCGAAGGAACGTCGCGACCCCTACCACCCGAGAATCGCTCGTACACAGAATCCGACCGGTTTGCGACGGAACGATGACTGGCGGTGTGCGACCTCGTACGGACGATACGATAGAATAAATAGTGAGGTGGGGGGGTAGTACGCACGCGATACGCGACGGTTTATTACGACCGCGCGTCTACAACGAAACGAAATCGTTTCCAAGTTTCCGCCGTAATTCGTAAACGTAGGTACAAATGACGTCGGTGGCGGCGGTGACGTGTCGGTACGCGGGCCATCCGAGGTGTTATTGACGCACCGACGTGTCCGTTATCACGTCGACTGTTTATCACAGTCGAATCGTTATCACGTCGCGCTCTTATCTTCGCGTTTTATTCGTTCGATCTGTCGTGTTACAATAATCGTTCCACGGCCGCGGCACACGCGTTCCGGTCCGAAACGATCGCGTCCACGGCGGCATGCCGTCGTCGACGAAACACCGCGTGTCGAGACCGAATACGTCGCGCAAGACGCTCGCACTCGGCCTAAATGGCGCACCGACGGCGTCCCGTCTCGTCACGTTCTTTCCCGCAGTCCTGTTGTCGGCCGTCACGTTGTCCGCGCTCCGGTACGCCGTCCAGCCGCTGTTCGGTGCTGACGAGTACTACATAGATGAAGAATTTCACGTGCCCCAAGCGCGGAGCTACTGCCGTTTGGAATTTCACGAAGTTCGTGCCATTCTCTCTTTTAGGTCAAAGAACGCACATACACACACATACACGTTTCGTACTGTTTTTTTTTCGTATAATTAACCACGCGAATGTCTGATATTAGGTAGGTCCATTCATAACGATCGAACGACTGTGTCGTGTAACTATTCGTTGTGTATATATATGTAAACCCATTTTTGTCGATTACCATCGATTATTTGTTCCGCATATATTCGTAACCGGGATATGTTTAAAATTATTGAATTAAGTGCGTACTTCAATGTTACAGTATGTAATGTCTGTGTGAGTGTGTAAGTTGTTAAAAATCTTTAATGAAAACTGATTTAACCGAAATCGACGTTAACTTGTACTTGATAACAAGTAGTAAAGAATAATAGAACATTCAGGTTCGAAAATTATTATCGTTATGCCGTCAGTCGCTATTAACCATAATTTCGGTTGTTTTAATTTGTCAATCCGGAAAAATTAATTATTTGTGAGATATGGTATAAGAAATTGTCGTTGACAATATAGTAACAATTTGATTCAATCATTGTAATTTTATTTTTTACAGTGGGATCCGAAGATTACTACATTGCCTGGTCTATATTTGTTATCGGCCATCGTTCTAGTACCATGCATGAAAATTTACAACGTGGTATTGTTGTTGATCGGTATTTTGGATAACGATGGACTTAACAAATACGATCCATGTTCGTTGTTAGCGTTACGGGCCGTGAATGCGGTAGGAGCACCAGCGTGCTTATATTATGCGTACAACCGCTGTCAACAACTATTGTCACAAGTTAGTTTAAATTAAAATGTCAATCAGTTACGGTAAAAATAAGAATATCGGTAAAACTTACAATAGCTCGTCGTTTTATTTTTTGTCTCGACAATATACTATTTTAATTTCCTTAGACGCTTTTTGAAACCGATTATTTTTATTTGAATCGAAAAATTTGAAAACGTGTCAAACGTTTGGTCGAGTGGATAATACGGTATAGTAATTTACGTCGGTTAAAAAAAAAACCGCTCAATTTTATCGTACACGGTTTTGACGTTCCGTCGTCATCGGTGCTAATTTCCGTACCGATTTTGTCGTTACAGAACCAAAAGAAGAAATCGCCGTACACAGAATGGACGAATATGATTTTGGCTACGAACGTCGCGACGTTTCCCGTTATTTACGCGCCGTACGCCATGCTCTACTATACGGACGCTTGGGCCACAGCGTCCGTTTTCCTATGGTATTCTAGTCATTTGAACAAGAAATCCGGGCCGTGGCTCAAAATGGCGTTGGCCGTATTTTCCGTCCTGTGCCGGCAAACGAACATCGCGTGGATAGTATTCGCGTCAATCGTAGACGTGTGCCAATGCGCCGAACGGTGTTTCCCCAATTTAAAACGCCGCGTGTCTACAATTGCGTACGTCAAGGTCGGTTGTTTTTCGATAATAGTAAAATTACGTATTTCGTCCGCAAAACAAACCGCTCGTACGTGAACTTGTTTCGTTTCGTCGCAGAATACCGTCATCGAACTGTTTCACTGCTGTACGACGGCGGCCAACGGGACCGATATGGGAAAGTTCGGGGACTTCCTACGGCAATGTTGGCGCGTCACCGGACCAAACGTCGTGGTTATCGGGTCGTTCGTCTCGTTCGTAGTTCTATTGAACGGCGGCGACGTGGTTGTTGGCGACCGACGGGCCCACGCGCCTCGATTTCATCCGATGCAGTTGTGCTATTTCGCGGCGTTCGTACTGACGTTTTCTCTACCGTGGCTGCTGTCGCTGGCTGCCTACCATGGCCGTTTGAACTCTCTACGCGCCGCCGTCCCGAGTGCCGCGTCGTTCGTCCCATTGACGGTGGTCGCGTTCGCGCTGGTGTACTCGAACACGATCGCCCATCCGTATTTGTTGGCCGACAACAGGCATTACACGTTTTACGCGTGGCGGCTATTGTTCGGGCCTGGGAAACCGGCGTTCCTGCGGTATCTGCCGGTGCCGCTGTACGCGTACGGTCTGTACTTCGTGGACGCCACGCTGACCCGGCCGTCGATTGCCCACAAATTGGCGTATTGGCTAGTGACGCCGCTCGTTCTTTGCCCGCAGTACTTACTGGAGCCGCGCTATTTTGTCGTACCGTATCTCATGTATAGGTTACTGATCGGTAACGGAAACGATACCAGCGGCCCCGCTCGCAGGACCGCCGCGCTCGTCGAATTCGGCTCGTATCAAATTTGTAACGCGCTCGTCATGTGGATGTTCTTGTATCGGCCTTATGTATCCACCATGGACGGTACAGGCCGATTGGATCGGTTCACGTGGTAACTCGGCCGGTTCGTTTCACCAGACTTGTAATTAAACGTCGAACAAACTCCGTTAATCGATCACCGTGCAATCCTTTTCGTTTATAATCTTATATTATTGTATATTATAATCGTTATATTCGTTGTAACTTCGATAAGGGGTTTACTTGGGTTTCCTATTAATTGCGCGTATTTGTATCGCCTCAAATAATCGAAAGAGTTTATCTTCGACCTTTTCGCGTTTTAATCGAAATTCTAATTTCAACCGTAAGTGCGAAAATCATTGTACGCGATAATTATCGCGACGTTTAGACCCGTTTTATTTATTCGTTGGTTTTTCGCCGACGTTCGTATTTGTAAATGGTTTTTTTAATACACGACTGTTAAAAATGTTTCTTTGTTGGACACTGTCGTGGTTGATTTTATTATATTTATATGTGCCACCCGTGTACTTTTTATTTTATGTATTTCGCAAAACAAAATTCAACTGTAATATTATATTATTTATAAAAAAATCGCCCTAGAGACGTCTTGTTTTTTATAATCATTATATAAGAGCATAATATATTATTATATACATTGCATAAGAGTTGAATAGGAATACATTAATTTTGCCAACCACGGATGTTGGCTAAAGCTATTTTGTCCAGAAATGTTACATTTAACGACGTATTGCTGAACAATTACAGCGCAGTTTTCTCCAATTTACCGAAACAACAATGCCTAAAAGCTCCAAATAGTGTACTTTTTTCTTTTGGTATCAGCAATACACCCACTGTTCGGAATGCTTGATAACAGTACTTTGGACAATTGGTTGCCATCGTTTATTGTATACAGAAAGTACGATAAAACAAAAACAATCTTCCTTAACGGAACTTCATAGAGAAAATGCGACGAATAAATTTAATGTCTCCAAGGAGACAAGAATAATAAATCGACGAATTATACGATTGTAATATGATCGATTCGGTTAATCGGTCGTCACACGAATTTGCAAAATTTTAAACGAAATGATAGTAATTAGTAGTTTCACCATTTAAACGTTTAAATTTGAACATTTAAATACTTTTCAATGTATCGCGAACGTCAATTTAAATTCACGATTCGCGTCTTATATATCGTACGGGACAAATAATTAACCCGAAGTGGTTCGACAATTCGAACGTACAACAATACACAGGCGGTGGATATTCAATTAAAAAACTTCCAGTTTGTTTCGCGTTGCGTATTAAAAAAAAGGAATAACGGATAATTAAAAAACTAACGAAACACGCGTTCTTTGTAAACCGTTTTATTTCACTTAATTAAATTGAGCGTATATTCGAAACGAACATAAATTTGAATTATTTTTCAGGTACACATTTTGTTCTTTTAATAAGGTACGTTCGAGAATAAATACGAAATGGATTCACCATTGTGTGTACGGCGGACTGCTTCGGCAAATATCATAGATACATCAATACACTGAAAAGTAAAAATACAAATAACGTAATAAAAAGATTACAATTGTTTTCTTTTTAACATTTAATCGTAACGTACGTTTAATTAACCTAAAAAAATACTTAAGCCTCGGATTTTCACGTATTTATACAACTAAAATATATTGTATAAATACGTACTAAATAATTTAAAATGCGTATCGCGACGTATTTATAAATTTTGTCGGCCTTTTGGGTACTTATGTTGAAAAATTGAATCAATCATCTCGACGGATGTGCGTTTTTAAGCGATCGCCAGATTCAGGCGTAAAATTGACTTAAACATCCATCGAACGACCTTTCGCCTATTCAACTGCTGTTATTGGAGGATATTTAGCATTGACGACATCTGAAGGAGAATATTTGTAATTGATCTAACGCTCTGGACATTTGTTACTTCAGCGTTCACAATTTCCCCTATTTGTCCTCAAACTTTTTTCAAGTTTTTTTGACCGTTTCCTCTTCAACATTTAAACGTTCAATCGAAGTTAAGTTACCAGCTTATAATTCTGTTTTAGACAACGCGTGACCGACTAAACTACAAGCATGCACAACACGCTGCTCTATTGCGTGTTGACTTTTTGGGTTTCGATAATAAAAATTAACCTTTCGAGTAAAACGTTATCTACCGATAAGTCGACGAATACAATAATACTTTAAAGTATATACTGACGGAAAAATATAATTATCTTAAAATCAAATACAGCTGATCGAATTGAAAATTACGCGAAATTAACGAACGGACGAATTTATCAAAAGTATTTAGTAAAAATACGTATTGGTGTATAAATTCGAGCCCTACTGACTAGTAACGCGCGAGAAAATTCATTTCGGTCGTACGCGATAGTTTGTTTACTAACGGTAACGACGGAATATAAAAAAAGGTGCCATGGTGGACAAAGCGCAGCGAGGGCGTCAAAAACGAGAAAATCGGTTTTTCGCGTTACAAGAAGCACACTTACGCGAATTTTCGAACACGCTTTCATATGTTCGTTTTGCGGAAGCGTGTTGGTAACGACGATTGCGTCGAGGCTCGAGTTATTAATGCGAGATAGAGCGGGCCCGGAAAATATACCGTGAGTCAGTATCGCGTACACTTTGCGGGCGCCTGTTTCGGTCAACCTAAAAAGTACGAAAGTAACGCCAATTAGCGCGGGTTTACTAGCGGAAAAGGGGCGCACAACGTTTACTTGTTCGCGGCCAGACATATTGTGCCGCAAGTATCGGCCATATCGTCAATCAAGATAGCGACATGGTCTTTGATGTTTCCTACGAGTACCATCGACGTCGCGCCATTACTTTTCTTTCTTTCGATGTGGATGAAAGCGAAGCCAACGTTCAGACGATCGGCGATCGCTGTAACTCTGTGACGAAACAACGAACGACGACAAATAAATACGTGAAACAAAGAAAAGGAAGAAAATGTCGAAATATTAATACTCGTACGAGTAAAACAAATATATATATATATATATACATAAAAAATACGTATCTCCGTAGTTTCTCAATTTATTTTTTTTTAGTCGCTTAAAAATCGTTCTTTTAAACGACACGTTTTTATTTTGTCGTCGTACCTTTTGACGCCGCCAGCGTCGGGCGATACGATCACACTGTCCTCCCATTGTTCTATGTTCTTTTTGATCCAATTCAGCACGGCCGGTTCGGCGTACAAATTGTCCACGGGCGTGTCGAAGAATCCTTGTATCTGGGATGCGTGCAAGTCCATAGTAATGATGTGATTAGCGCCAGCAACTGACAACATGTTGGCCACTAATTTAGCTGATATGGCCGTTCTGGCCTGCAATTTCATAGAAAACGTAAGGATATTAAAAAAAAAAAAAAACCGTTAAAATATTCGGCGCGCTTATATTTTCGGCCCATATATGAAAAGCCTCGCGAAAAAAGCGGATCGTCGTTAGTACGCGGCCTAGTTGATCGGCGAATTCGCCGTCGTGTAATCGCGTTTCACGCTAACAACAACGCGACTACTTTTCGCGTGTGTAAAGAATTAAGGGTCATTGGTTGATCGATCCACCGTAATGATCGAAAAAGCTCGAAACAAGCGGCTCACAAAATATCGGTTAGTATACGGCAAGTATGTAGTTCATTGGTTAGTGGCGCGTACGGAAAAATCGGGAATTTTAACAATTTTCAGGGAAGCGCACGTCGAAAGTTACAATATCGATATTCGTGTGTCTGAAACGACAGCAGTCAACAAAACGTTCGACCGAATAAATAATCCGCGTAAACGTTGGTAAAAGACCGTTACCGAAACTGTTTTGTACAACTTTAAAGAAAAACGATATTTTTTTACCGTTTGATTGCCGATCACAAAATCTCGAAATGATTTTCGCAAAAATAAATCGTAACAACGATAATAATAAAAAAATTTTCCAAACGAAACACTCGCGCGTTAAACGGGTCATTTAATTCAATCGAGAATTCGATCGATCAAATTATTATTATCCGGAGAAATTATCACTTTTATATGGAAAATTAACCGATTTCTTTTATTCTTTCATTCGTCTATCATTATTTTTAGTATTAATTTATATCTTTAATTTGTCCTTTTTTCTTATTTCGTTTTGCCTATCTAATAAATAAACGTTACGCGTTTCATATTTGTAATTTTAACAATTACTATTTTACGAACACTATAACTTTGTATAACTGAACGATTTGATGGTTATACCATGACGACAAACAAACGATTTATGATTTATAACAAACATTTGTTCTAATATAATGTATCTTTTCTACGAGAAATAAAATGATTCTACTTAATAAATAAATAACGCGATTCGTTAATAATAATATTATATTAAATACGCACTCCCGAGGTTCGAAGAGCTATCGTTAATTTTTCTATAAAATACGAATCAATATTGTTTGTTAGCTTAATATTATACGGTTAAGATCTTTAGTAGATAGAAGTTATATATATATATCACAGAGATACGTTAAATTGAATAAAAGAAACAACGGGCCCGCGCGTTATTTCGGTAAAGATATTAGCGAAGGCTACAAAATGTATTCCGTCTACTTTAAGTCCGCTACGTTTAAAATACAAAATGACTACGAAACAACGGTACCGTTGACGGCGATTTAATTGTACAATAATCGATTCACCTTATCCTTTTTATTTTGCCTGGCGTATGGAAAACACGGTATGACGGCCGTTATACGAGCGGCGGAAGCCATTTTACAGGCGTTAATCATGATCAAAAATTCCATCAGGTTGTCGTTTACTTGGCCGCTAGCGCTTTGTATAATGTATACGTCTTCGCCTCTGACGGATTCTCCGATTTCCACGCTAAAATGACGAACAGATTAAAGCGTACGGTATTGTCTAATCGCGTACGTATCGAACGACAAATAATTATAACGATGATTCGATCGAATACTTTCGTCGTAACAATAACTATTTTAGCGAACCGGGTCGAATATTGCGACGTATCGTCGCAAATGTATTTCGGTGTCTTACACAGTGGGCGGATTGTGCGCATTTTCGAATCACTCGTGAGGATCTACGATAGACGCCTATCGGCAATTCTCGTTACGAAAATCTACTTTTCGTTACGCGCCTAGTAAGCGTTTAAAGGGGCCCAACAGTCGCCGGCGTACGCGGGGACCACATTCGCTCGCGCGGCTGAATATCGTAAAAGGGTTATCGCGTCGACAAACGCGAACGGAATATAATAATGTAACGTTATAGTAATAAAAACGAGGTACGCGGAACCGGACGGTGATAAAAACATTCGGTTTTATGGCGGCGATCGAAGGAATATGAGAAACATAGAGTGTTGCCGGCCGGCGACGTTTCTGATAAAAAAACGCGAGCGTTTCACAGGGAGACGCGGTGACGTCACGCGGACCAAGACGTGTCGTGTGTGTGTATGTGGATGGAGGGAGAGGAGGGATCCGGATTTCCCAGTCCAGGTAAAACCGTTTCGGAAACCGGGCCATTGGGGCGACTGGACGGGTGGTAGTAGGAAATTGTTGTTACGGGACACGAAGGGATTAGGGATAATGAGGATTAATCGGGACGAGAAACAAAAACGATTCGGCCCGTGGCGTGAACGAAACGGATCCGACGGCGGTCGATTTTTACGCGACAATCGCGGTTACCACGTCTCGAGGTTGCTGAACTTCGTGGTGACCACTTTCCCCATGACGATGTCCAACCGGTCGACGATCATGCGCGTCATTTCTGGGTGCGACGTGCCGCTGAACACTTTGATGTTGGTCATCATACACGTCGTCGCCGTTGCTGCTGTTGGAGGAGCGCGCCCCGGGTCGAAATAAAATACGGATTTCGCCGGCACCGTCGTCGCCGATAATTACTTACCACGCTAAATGGCGTCGACAGATATTATCGAAGCTGATAATAGAGAGCCGCCGGACGTCTAAACGCAGGAACGCACCACGCCGATAAAGCGCATGCGTGTACACGACGAGCTTGATTTTGGCCGTCCGGAACGAGCGGCGAATTTCTTCAATTGTCCCCACGGCAAAATCGGCCGCTCCGCTCTTCCGGCTCATTTCGTATCACTCGAACGACGCTCGCGTACCAACGGCCGGGCGACATTTGGCTACCTCGTTCAAGTTTTCTAAAAACTCCGTGGACTAATTTTCGAAACGTTCGGATCGGTTATTCCGTTACTAGATAGGAATCTATTTCGAATAAGCGGAGGGGAGGTATTTAATCGTACGATTTTCGATTATATTATTTCGAACGTAGCCCGCCGACTTTAGCCGCTTGTGCCAAAGTCAAAAAGAACAACAAAACGTAAAAATCACAGATTTTCGTGCGTAATCTGTATCGAAAAAACCGAATCGTTTTACGTTCGGACGGTATTGGTGTCCGACGGGGTTAACGAATTACTGGCGCTTCTCGTGGATTTCTAGAGAATTAACCGTAACGGCTCTTTCGCGTTCGCTTAAAAGTCGTCGTCGGCTCTTAAACGGTATAGCAATCGTTTCGCGATCGAAACAATTCGCGTTCCGTGAAATTCTTTTTTAGGAGACTTTGCCAACCTGGATTTCCCGTTTCGTCGGAGCGCTGTTACGCAATATTCAATTTAAATATTCGATTTCCGTATCGGGATCCACGACTCGAAATCGTGGCTTGATTGATCAACGTGCCTCTGTTCAGACGCTCAGGTAGGGGTAGGTCTGTTAGGTAGAAGGTGACAGTGATTCTTACCCTTACCTACTTTGACGAACGTTCTCTTTATTTTTCGAAACACGTTATTTCAATAAAACATTCTACCATGTGTCATACTTAAAGACGTCATTATGATAACGCGTAAGATGCGTTCGCAACGCCAAATACTTTTTAAGATGTCGCGAGTAAATCGTTTATTAATACGTATAACGGGGTGTTTTTGATAGGCTATACGTTATTTAAAACGTTATAACGACGCGTCATATTTTTTGAGCCGTCGACCGGAACAACAGTAGACACTCATCGTTGTCGGTTAAGCTATACGTACTCATTCATTCTTATAACTATTTGCTGATAATCGTACGATTGTTGTAGTTGTGAGTTAAAGGGAGGTTCTATAGTCAAAAGGCCCGAAAATTAACGTAATTTCATGATATTTTTTTTGAACGAACGTAAATATTTTTTGAAAAATTTTTTTATCGCATTTATTAGTACATATTTGAAAATATAAATAACATATACCTGTTTATTTATACGTGTTTTTTGGCCGACGTACTCTCTTGTATAATACGCTATAACTCCTAAAATAAATTATATAGGAAAATATCCTTTTGGCTACTCATTTTCAAAACCCTAAGGATGAAAATAAAAAAAAAAAAATTTTTTTTTCCATTTTGATTAGATTCTTCTTTTAAAGGAGGAAATAGGTGTTAACAAAAAATTGCATTTTTTAAAATTTTTTTTACTGAATGCATAATATTTCAAAAATATTGTGTCAACATTTCGAGTCTATTGGAGTAAAATTGACGAAGCTATGAGTATTTTTATACCTGTCAACGCAAGTTCAAACGTGTTTATTACTGTATTTTATGTCAGTGTAGAGTATAAAGTTTAGTGTAGCAATAAATATTCTATCGAGCAGATGTGCACGCAACATCCTTTATGGACCTAGCTTTGATGATTTAGTGTAAGGTAAGCTGATAAAATTAGCTTATGAACGTGTTATACCAGATTTTTTAGTGTTTAAAACTTTAAAACGTTTTCCTCACAGCTCATGTTTTTAAAATCGGTGCCCCTCATAACTTTAAAACTACAGCACCGATTCTTTAGAAATTTTGAACACTGTTTTTTTATATAATTTACAAGGTAACGCTGGAGAGTTTTTTCAAATTTGTTATTTTATTTTTATTTTGTAATAACAAATTAGCTGATTTTTTTTGCAAAAAATCGCGTTTTTTCATTTAAAGTGTTTCAAAATAATGAAAAATTTAAATTCCGAAAAACCCTCCCAGTGTTACCTGGTGAAAACTATTATCTAACGAATGAACTTTGATTTTTTGATTTCAGATGATCCAGCACCAAGTTATGAGGGGCACCGTAATTCTACTTTTTTCCGAAATACGTCCGAATAATTGCTGCCATTGCCGTATTTTTAATATTTCTTCATGAAAATTGTATACAATATTCTTCGAATGTCATACTTTAATGTACTATTGGATTTAATAAGATTATTTGTACTCTGTCGTCACAAAAAATTCACAAAAACTTACCTTTTTTTGTACGAATTAACTTTACCCCCCCCCCTTAATAAGTTAAGACGACGACGAACGAACAGAAGGGAAATTGACGTGATAAATATACTTTTTTTTATCGGAGAATTATTCAAGCGATACTGTAAATACGTTATACGATAACTATTCAAGCGGTATTTCAAACGCTTTTAAAAGTATTTCTACAAGAATGTCATAGTATTTCGTTTAAATCATAGTTAAAATTAAAAACGCTTCACATCTTTATATAAAGTTAACATGATGATGGCGTGTTATCCCGCGTGTTCTTAAAACGTTTCTTAAAACAAGTAACTTACAGAGTTAAAAGTAAATTTTTTATATAAATTGACCCGTTAAAATAAAACGAACTTGATGTTATTCTTTAACACGTTGATGCCCGGCCTAGGCGCATTAACCGTTATTGATATATCGAATCGTTCGACTTTCACGTTAAAATTCGTCGAAATGGTAAACATATCGGTAATACACGGTATCTAAGAAACATTCACTGTAAAACAGTTGTTTATATTTCCGCGCGAAAGTAATATTTTCCGGACGAAATACGAACGTTGTACGAAACGTTTTATGTCTTATATTATTCGTCGTAGTGCGTATATACCGAATCATGCACCATCACGAGAACCCGTGTTTCGAATGTTTTGCGCAGAACGACGTGATTTCGAAAGTAGACGATGATCCTAGAGACGCTTTAATGTTTCGTGTAATAACGGTTCAGTGTCAAAATCGTAAAGCTCAGTATTGAACCACGGACGTGTAAACGCGCGTTTTGCAGACGGAAAAGTTGTTGAAAAACACGAAAAAAGCGTTCAAGGAATATCGCGTACGGCAGATGGCATATTGGTCCGATTTGGCGAAACCGAAATGTATCAAAACGTCGATAAAAAAACCGATTGTTCTCAAGTAAGTTCGTACACGTTTGAGTTATTCTACGGAAATTCGACGACGATGGGATTTAACCGATTTCGTTCTATACCCTTCTAACGATTTGCTATTCAGTAACCATAAAAACACGAAGAAAAAAACATGGAACACCGACCGCATTAACGAGTTGTCCAAGCCCAGAATGAATTACTACGAATGCACGTGAGTACGCCCGGGCTGGACATATTCAATTACATTATTCGGGCATTTTCAGTGTCGGGTAGTATTGACCTTTAATAAATAATTTCGTTTATTATATGACGCATTGCGAGTGTCGAAAACTGGACGAACATTTTTTAAAGGTTTAACGATAAACGTTATTTGTTTCTTCGTAAGTTTTCGTCGTTATAGAACAACGAGGTGTCTTGACAATATAGTAGACGGATGTTAGTTACCATATACTTAACGATATATTGATATTACTAACGTGTAACAGTTTTTTACTCATAGTTTGAATTTCAGTCCGACAAATAACGAACATTCAAAAACTGATTTATTTTTAGTGTTCGAAATATGTTTAAATTTTTTTTTTATAATTTTTTTTCCGTATTATATTTTTGACGATTGGGGACTCAAAAAGCACGCTTATTTCGCGGCCAAGTTTTACGTACTTTTCGGCCATTAATAGTGTGCGTACGGAGTTATTTTATCAAACATTGTTTACATTCTCGGTTTGTTGTATAGACAGGAAATAGTGATGACTAAACATAGTTTTCGGCGCGTAAACCACGAAAGGATAAACTATTTAGCCACGCCACGGAAGACCAGTTCGGACGTTGGCCCGTCGCGTAAAGTACTTACGATTTTATTACTCTTGATGATATATATATAATAATCGACTATAATGTTTGATAAATTCGTTGGACAAAAAGAACCGATTATGTTGAAAAATAAAAAAAAAAACGAAATCGTATCAAGATTGAACGTTTTGAATGTCAAGGGATCTTCCGGGATTGTTTTTAGGGTCACCGTAGTAATTTCCAAACGAAGGGTATAATAAATATGTACCGATTTAGGTATTAATACATTAATAAGTATGTCCGTTGCAATGTCCTTTATTTTCTTTTCAATGTCTTCAAATAAAAGGAATAAATCTACGAGGTAAAAGCTTGTGGAGTAGGATCTTCAAACGTTCACATTAGAAGCTAATCTAACGCCAAATGTTTAATCGATTTCACAATTACGTCGTACGAAATCTAGAAAGCCAATCCTCTGGCGTTTAGAAAACAAAAATCTCTTATTTTTCTACTTTTTTTTATTTCGTATCAATTTAAATAAATAAAAATATAAATTCTCGTTGACGCGTATGGTGAACATAACGTTATTTGTTTAAATTCTGGTCTACGATATTACAACATTATTTATTAACTTATACTACAAGTGTCGCGTGAGCATATTTGATTAATTAAAACAAACTTTACTTTGTTTAGAACCAATCGTTGTTTACGAATTAAAATTGAACCGTAAAACGTGTTTCTGAGAAACTTATTCGAAATATTAAAATATAATACTAATAAAATAATAAAACTGACTTCACTCCAGTCAACTAAATTGAATATCGCGCGAATACATTTTCGTAAAAAAATTAGCCAAATATTAGCGAAATGACAACTGTTGCCCGTGATTCCCGGGCAGTAAACCTTTAACCGGTAACAGTTGGTTACGTGACCGATAATAATCCGTATTTTTGTACCACGTCGTTCCGCGTTTAGAGCGACCACAAGGTGAATTTGTCGACGTTGTTGCCGAGTATAGAGCGTTTGACAATTGCCCCGAAACGGTCGGACCTGAGCGAACACATAAAAACCGACCAGGACGCGTTCTCGGTAAATATCGTTTGGCTAATGTATATGTAATATAACGCGCTCAATGCTCAATTGAGCACCGAATTAGCTTAGATACGTTTGTACCGATTATCTACGTTCTAGGCTAAGCACGACAAACATCCGAATAATACGCACAATATAAGTACAATAAGTATCCCTTTTCGGGTACCTCTAATCTCTCCGAAAGTTGTGTTTTCGAGTCGAGCAATAGTTTATTACACGTTTATAGTGAAATATATTTTATAGAAACACGTACGTGATCTCCTGGCTTCCATAAATTAGTTATTTACTCGAGGTACAAAGTACACGTAACGTTTTTTACGAAGAATCGAAACGTTTTATTCATTTTTTGTTATTATAATTTAAATATCAAGGAACAAGATAAGGAACTAGTATAGCGATAAAATCTTATTACATTTTTACAAAGTTATCGAGTACGCGAGTTTATTCTTTTTTGTCGGCATTTTCTCAGCTCCGCGTAATAATTTGTGCACACGACGTTCGAAAAAATAGCGCCGTCTGTTTCGGACATATTTTAAAGGCGATTTTATTATTCGATATTCTTACGTAAAAACTATTCCAAAACGTTTACGATTTACACACCAATGGAACAAATCACTTTGTCAATCGTTTTTGATATTGGTTACGCACTATTTTAGGTTAAAAAGTCGGCTCTAAAATACGTTGCTACTGAACGGTTAAAAATGTTGGCGACCCCGAGACGCTCGTATCAAGAAGATTTATAATTTTTAAACAGTTACCCGAATTTCAAAATTACTATACTACTTTGTAAATTCTGTTCATAAATCGTTTCACTGAATATAATCCACAGTCCCGATGAAACTATTTCAGTTATAATTATGCGCTTGTATATTAATAATTATATAATATATTTAAAACACAATTTTCGCGTTTTATCGTTAAAACTTAATTGTTAAACATTTACGAAAACACACGTTTTATAATTCAAAAAAATAACTCAAGATTATTGTTTAAAATTTCATTTACGAAATTTAAATTCTTTTATTTTAAACAAAAACAATGCGATTACGTAAATATGATTATTGAACTATTTACGTACATAATTAATGTTTTTCGAATCAATTGAAATAATCAATCAATATCAAAGGGATATTTGGATTATACATCGCACTACGCTATTAAAAAGTTACCGTAATAAGTTACTTAACCAATAATAATAATAATAACTATAATTATTATTATAATTTTCCCGTCCGTCATCATTCGAATCCATTTCATCGATTTTGAACAACACCCGGCCTGTATTTTTTTTCCTTTTCGTTCGCAATTCTAACAATTGCCATTGCACTTGTCTCCCCGTCGATGCGCTCCGTTTTATGTCTCGTGTTGACACTTAACATTCGTCTTTTTGCGTTTGATTTCAACTTCATTTTTAATAAATATGATAGCATTCGATTTGAAATCATTTGCTATATCACTTCTGTCGTATTCCCGAAAACTATAACAACGGACTCGGTAATTAGGCAAAAATAAAAATGACGAACTCTGGGAAAAAACCGTCGATTTATTTAATATCGAATTAAACAATTTCCTAGGATTTAGATGCGAATAATGTTTGCATCCAAGGACTGTAGAATTGTTAACGCTTGTTGGTGTTTCGATTTTCAGTTTCAAATACCTCGTCCAAATGTATTTATGTTCAGTTATTCAATTATTTTTCGAAATCTGCCGAAATGTTTTTTTACTCTTAATATTTGTATACCAGCGATTTGATTTATTTCGTAAAAACATATAATCCGGACGCGTCATTTTGAATTTTATATATATATTTTTTTCTTTTTTACTTAAAATGTTTATTACGATCTATGTATTTTTATATACAATATAAGTTTTACGTATTTGTTTACACGTATGAAAACATCTATCGTAGTTCCTTTTGATGTTATAAATTAAAACAATATTTTGATTATTGTAAAATCGAATATTATTGGTAAAAATTATTAGTTTAAATTTTAGCGAGGTAAAAATTGTGCAGATTTCACAATAATGTGTTTTTTATTAGTTACTACTTTGTATTTGTTTATGAACACATTTTTTCGTAAGATGCAAGTGCTTATATTTCACATGTAGTAACATATTCGAACGGAATATTTTATCTAATTTACATTTTAGTTTATATGTATATTGATTTTCTCAATACATATAATAATATTTACATATTTTATGGGGTATTGTTTTTTCTACATTTCTCATATAAATGTAAATTATAAATTCGCTGTTCTATAAACATCATAAGAGAAATGGAATAAGTATACATGGTATACTTCATATTTACACTACCCCTTAAAAGTTAAAATGATAAATAATATTATTGTAGACGAAAATTGAGAATTGGTTTGAATCGCGCCACTTTTACGAATGTACTATCTAAATCTTCGAAATATAAATTTATATAACATGTACAATATCCTCGTCCATATAGTTGGGATTTCGCATACGAAACGAAAAGTACAATTCTAGCATTTATACCAAACATGATCGTAGCTGAAATATGCTGAAATTATTTCTAACTGTTATTTATGAAGAAATTATATCAAATTACATCGGATAAAAATAAACCATTTGTATATATTCGTATCATTATACAGACTGCGATTGGTCGTCAATAATCTTGATTATAAACGCGCGACGTATTATTTGCATATCGCGTTTAAATATAATTATTTTTATCGCGTTTGTGTACGCGTTTGTTTTGCCGTAGTTACGAACAAATGTAAATACTCGAAGTATAAATAAATAGTCATTTTTTTCGCTCCTACGCTAATTCTAAAAAAAACTGTCTCATTTAGCCATCAATTAAATACTGTTTAGAATTCTCCGGCCTTAAGTATTTGGAGACGTTATAATATATGTTTACACGAAACATAACCTTATATTTGTACAAAATTTCGTTCAGCAGTTTCGAAAACTCAACTTTCGTAACCTTTCTGTATATTTCGGAACGTATCGTTATAATTTACGCGTAACAAGTGCAATATTGCACAACGACGAGATCACTTTTTTACCTAATATATCTGCGTGCCATAGAACGGCTTCTTATAAAATACATATATAAAAGCTAATACAAAATACAATTTCTGGTAGATTGGCCGTTGTCTCTTAAAAATAATGTACAAAAACAGATTATTATTTGTAAATCACGATTAAAAAAAGGAAGAATGGAACGGAAGAAGAGTGATTTTGAGTAACATCGTAGTAGCGCAGTCGTTGGGGAAAAAAGAGAGCAAATATATAAAATATTAGTGTACATAAGTAGACGGAATTAAGTATAATTATAATTATTATAATAGCGTTTATAAACACTAATTTGCACGGATTATATTCGTTAGAAGTGTTCATTCTGTCACCCGCCCAAGTTACAAATATCTCCAAAGATACGTTATACAGTTTAACGTTTTTCGATGGATATTAAATATACGTTATAACGTGTGACGAGAACGCAATATAATATATAGGATTCGATAGTATATCAACAGTTATTTTACGCAGCGTAATAATGAAATATTTGAACAGAATATGTAAATAATAGTTTTTCTATTGTTTCGCAAATATTTAGACAATTAATTTTTCGTATATAATGAAAATCTATCGACAAAGAAATAACGATTATCCGTTCTATAGCTGTTACATACAAGCGTTCTATAGCACGGATACAAAATTAATTTGTTACAATAATTTAAAAATGAACACCGTTTCCAGTAAATGTTGTTTATGGGTCGTAGTAGTTTTCGCGATTATTAGTATTGTCGATAGTACTTATACTAGGAGAATGCGTGAGTACAGTGTTCATTAAATCAATATGATTTAAATTTATTTAACATTATTTTCTTTCTGTGTAGCGACTAATGGAGAAGATGGTAAGTAATTTAATAGTGTACCTACACTAATGAAAACGAATTATTATATAACGCTATTTATAATAACGTATTCTAATAATTTCTTTTAAATACGAATACGATAAATATTTATGGAAAAATTATAAACATATAAAACTAAAGCGTTATTGTTTTTAATAAAATTGTATAATCTTTTACATTCAGATTGTATAGGTAAGAGGAAAAATTATAGTTTTAGTAGATAACAAAAAACTTTAGTACATTAGTACAGTATGAAGTATATTTATTTATTTACGTGTATCATACGGCCTGGATGTTTGCTCATCAACAAAATGTATACAATGCTATACATTAAGTAAAGTGAATTTGTGTCCCCTTTAAATTTATAAAGAAAATTACGTTATTCGTTTTAGCTAATTTCATAATATGATATATATATATATATATATATATATATATAT
>JAIPRN010000028.1:30147-150987 GCA_025469175.1 Geopemphigus sp. TES_GeoC_2020
ATTATATATATATATATATATATATATATATATATATATATATATATATATATATGTTGTAGATTTAGATATTAAATAGTTATTAAGGATAAACATATTTCTAAATTACGTTTACATTTATTATGTTCAAAAAACGTTTCCTAAATTATTTAAATTAAACTAAATTTAAATCATAATTAATAATTCGGAGCTATCAATTAAATTTGAAAAATCAAAAAATATAATGACTAATATATTTAAAAAAAAATTCTGTAAAAATATTTTTTTCGACATAATACTGCTAATAAATAATTGTTATTATCTAGCTGGATTCAAGATGTTGTTAGGAATTGATTGTAAGTACTAACGTTTCGGTCGTTATCGGTCGTACTAACTATTCACTCTAAAAATGTAAAACTGTATTAATTAAAATCGTCTAAATTATTGTGAAGTTTTCGATCATGTGATTGCATTATAAAATTATTATCAAAGAGTCATGTAATTTCGTACAGTTTTTCTCAATATTCCAAATTATCATCAAATATTGTTACTAAAAAACGCAGTCATATTATAAATTTTAAGTACTTTACGTAAAAAAAAACCACTACATTCCATTTTAAGAGTGAGTATTCAGTGTTTGCGGGGCACTGAACTCCACACGGACCATTATCGTCAACGAAGTCCGATGACGATTACGGTTTAGCATCTGGACATTTAAAAACTATCGTTTTTCTTCGAAAGTTTCTTTAATTGTCTTAATAAAAATAATTATTCTTTTAGATGATATGAATGGTCACGATTCTCTTATACGTTTTTTTACTGGTTTTAGTGAGTAATGTTTAAGACGTTAACTCTATATGAATAATAATTTACGATTTTACATTACTGCGTTTATGCGCATATATTGCTTATTAAAGGGTTTTTATTATTTATTAGAAAAATCGTATATCGAAGAAGAGCTTAAGAGCAGTAATTATTATTTCACGTATAATAATACGATAGCTTTAAAAATGTTGAAATTTATCGTTAAAACAAAATTATTACGTAATATCTAATAACAAAATTTTATTTTCATGTAAGGTTTATAATAAATCGTTGAATACGATATTTGTGTTAAGAAATATTTAATAATTTTGGATCCATTAATATTATACAATAATCAAATAGTTTTAGAAAGGTCTTAAAACATTCCCAAGTATCGTAAAATGTCTTAAAACAAAATTTTGAAATTATTTCTGATGTTTTTATGAAGTTGGGTGTTACGATATATATATATATTACACATTCTGATAATAAAATATTAAATGAATAACATAAGCAACAATAAAATAATAATAAGTAAAGAGAAAATTTTTAATACTCTTTAATATCATAAATATAAAAGAAAATTGTTTTGTGCCAATTGTCAATGTATCAATATTGAATATAATATTATTTTGTCCTTAATTCCGTTGGTAAATATAATTGAGCCTTTGTTTAGGTATCATTTCATCATACAATAATGAACTCATCGGTCTTACGACATTAAAACTATTAGAACTAGGTAAGTTGATATTTTTTTTGAACTCGTTTAATTAAATTAATTTAGTGAGTATGAAGTGAAAATTGATTTTTATTGTAAATTCGAAGAAGTTGAAAACAAATATCGATATATCATCGAAATAATTGAAAATCAATTCGATAAAACGAATTATCCAAGATACATTAAAGAATAATTAACCACTATTATAAAATGTGTTAATTACATAATATTATTTTAGTTAAAAAAACCATGTAAAATGATATATATAAACACGTAAAATGTTCATACGTAAAGGATAATGTCATTTGCGTAACTTTTTAAAAATTAACTGATCGAAAATTTTAACTTTTAATTTGTTAACGCCCTAATTAGAAATCTGACTACCTATATAAAAAATATATAAACACTTCAATTATGCAAACATTATACAAATCTCAGGAAAATAATTTTTTTTATTAAAGTAACATTTTTTAGCATATGCTGGCTCCAAATTCTTCTCACCAAACGATTGGTGTTCATCATTGTACGAAGGTTTGATTATTTTAGATTAGTAAAAATTGGTTTGATATAATAATAGAACTTAATAGAATTGTATTTTGTCGATTACTCGCAACAATATAAAATATTAGCTTTATATAATTACAACGCAAAACACAAGATAGTACACGTAAAAGTTAGTAATTGTAAAAATCTTAATTGAAAAAATAACAACGAACCGTATAACCATTCGATTTTATGAAAAACAAACGAGGTTTTAGATACTTATTTGAAATCGTTTAATGAATAGTATACAATTGAAATACAATAAAAATAAATATAAAATTAAAATAAAAATAATCAATAAAAATACAATTAAACTTAAGTTTATTTTATTATTCTAAAATATTTAACTCTGAGAAAAGCATTTAACTTGTACCTTATTTTGAAAATTAATCAGTAAAAATGTTTATCGTGTTTTTATTATTAATTTAAAGACTATTTTGTTTACTGCATTGGTAAGATTCCAAGTAACATTACTTTTTTAAACCGCTATAGTAATAATAATACTTCACTTATATAAAACGCCGAAAACCATGGCATAGATAATTTAGTAAAAAAAATATAACTTATGTATCGTGTACATTTTTCAGAGAGTTTAAATAAATCAATGAATTTATTAAACATCAATAGTAAGTAACCGGCATCGACGTAACCATTTTTAATTATTTAATAATTAACGGTCGTAAATCTATTAACGAAAATTATTATTTTACGATGTATTGTCATTATTTATTTACCTAATAAGATACCGATTATATAAATAATATGTAAATTTTTTATAGTTTACAATATCAACATTTTGGCTGTAGAACATGCGTATTATAATCTCAGTGAATAAATTATTATTAATTATTTCCTAATTATTATAAATCTTAAGGGAAAAAAGAATAAAATCCATTTTTATCGTTCATGTGAATATGTTGCAGTATATCAAGCATATATTTATTTATTTTAATATATATATTTAGTATATATCATCTTGATTTAAGACACTTCATTTATCAAAATATTGGTCGTAACGTACTATGTATAAGTGTATATACTATGTATATTATATTTATTTAAATAGTTTATTTCGATTATCTATTCGTGATTAAGCTCTATCACTTAATTATTACAAATAAACGAATCTAAATTTCGGAATAACTTTAAAACATATAATGGAGATTTTAATAAAAAAGAAATGGGTTTCTTTTTATTTCCTTTACAATTGCAAAAATGAATCTGATCCTTTTGCCTATCAGCTATAAGCATATGAATTTAATAAATAACGGGTTAAGCAAAATATATATCTATACATTTTTAAAAATACGCAAAAAGATTAGTTTAAATTAATTCATACGGATTTTTTTAAGAAAATATTTTTTTTTCGTCTAGCGCAACATGTGGTTGATGAGGAAAATGGTAAGTCATATATTATACAAATCTATTATGGTAACTGTATATTATTAAAGTTCGATTCACAAAAATACAATTATTCCGTTTACAACTATCAAATTTATTAATGGACAAATCACAATAAGAAAAAATTAAATACCGGATAAAGTATTTAGAAAAACTCGAATTTAATAACAAACACGTAATAGGTGTTTTAAATTATACTGATATATATATATACCTATATTGATTTTAAAATAATGTTTGTTTAAACATTTTAACGTAATTTATTTTGAATCACAATTATCCGAAGGAAAAAGTTAAATTTAATAATTTTTTATATAAAGCATTATTATCGTAAAAACATTTTTTTGGTAATTGTAATTAATAAATAACTTTTACATACGAAAATGTTAATGTCTTTTGTATTTAAACAAAACGTATTCAACGAAACTTATTTTATTACGTATTCCAATTAAATTATTATTGAGTGACTCATGTTGATATTTCGGAGTAAACGATTACAATAATTTTTAATAACTGTTATTGGTTAAAACATTGATGTTTCTATATTTTAGAAATCATTAACGCGGTTATTATATTTATATATTAACATCCTATTATTAAACCATTTAGATTACGTGAAACAATATTACAATTATCTTTTAGACGAGATACTTTACTTAAGTAAGTCCCGTGTATTATAACATAGCAAAATAGTATGCGAGTAAATAAAAATGCATATTTTGATAGTATATTCGTTATGTGATCACCTGTTGGATTACGTGACTTGATAATTATCTAAAATAGCTATCTTTGAAAAATCGTCAAATATAATTTATTTATAGATGGTTATATCGCCTTACGTTGTATTATATCACGTACTTTTAATCCGTAAAATGGGATTAAACTTAATTTTTGCGTGAAACGGATTTTTAACGAATTACGAGAGTTAGTTTGTATTTCCTAATATATAATTTACATAAATAAACTGAGTGAGAAACGATTACATTACGTAAATACCTATACATATATATATATATGCATTTATTTATTATATTTTAGGAGAAACAGATTTAAAATTGAGGAGCATGAAAGAAGTGTGCACCATTTTTCGCAGTTAAATTTTTTACGTTAATTGAAAACTAATTTGTAATATTTAATATCAAATCGTCATACAGTAAAAATATAAATCGGTAAATAATTAAAATATGTAACAACATTGGGTATTTTGTCTTCAACTTGTATTAATTGTTATCGAAATATATATATATATATAAATAAGCTTATAAAATATTACGGGTCTAATATATAAACGCGCACATATTTCGCCTAAAAATTAACGACAGCGGCGTGTTTGATGTAATACGTAAGTAAGTTTCTTAAGACTCCGTCGGTTAAAACGTTTAAAAATAAATAAATCACAACGATGGCGAGCTTAGTGCCGTCGCTTTCGTGTGTCTATGCCATTCTTTTTGTAAACTTCGAATACATTGACGAGAACCACCCATCCTGTACCAAACATAAAATATCTAACAATATAGTTATATTGTTAGGTATTTATATCCTGTTATTTCGATCTGTTTGTAAATACGGCATACGCTCCAAAATTTAGAGTTTTTCGTTTTAGTTTATTTGATTTTAAGCAAAAAGACAAATTGAAATTTAGTCTTGTAAATTAATTCGTTAGTGGCAACTCGTATATCGATGTTTAGGTGACACGCGTTTATGTTAAATGTCAGTATTCAGAGCGATATTATGCAAACTCTAAATATTTGTATCAAAATATTTATTAATAATTTAAAACGGTACGACGATGAGAATCTGAGAGAGAGGTTTCTCCCTATTTTGTTCTAAAGTTATAATTATAAACAATTAATAATTTATTAAAGCGGTTTTTTCCGGTTCAGTGTAGCGGAATTGCCTACTCGGAGTGCCGTTGCAACGTCAATTGATCAGTAATCACTGTCGATTACATTTTTATGTTATCGGTGAATCAAAAACAAAAAATGTTCACACCGATAATTTTTTTCTATTACTTGCGTTACGGCTCAACGAGTTAAAAATAAAAACGATACGAAAAACAGAAAATCAGTTATTACGTAGTCACATTTTTTGTGCCTAAGGTTGCATAATATACTCTTTTTTTTTCGTCAGTAAAATTCACTAAATAATGTATAACAATGTTGAAAAACTGATATGAAGTCCTTCGAAACTAACTGTTTATGGTAAATTAATTAGCAAACAAAAATTTAATATTCGTAAAATCCGCGTTATTTACGTAATGTAAGAAAATATTTTTTTTTTATGTAAAGAATAATATTTTTTTTGGTTCACTTGTTAATGAAAACATATTATGATAAAAATTTAATTTGTATTACAAGACGGTCATCTTAAATAATAAATTTTTTTAACACTTTAATAACAATTATGTTTGTTAAATTATTTTTGTTTTATAATCTCTTTTTCAAAACTATTTGTTAAATTTTAAAAATTTAATTTTTAATATCAAATTCAGTTTTAAATCAAAAAACGAATTATTATTACTAACGCAATTTATTATTTATTGATTACAAAATACCCGAGAAATTGTTATTTCAAAATTTGGAAAGAAATCTTCAACTTTTTTATTTCTTAATATTTAAACTCTTTTAATTAATAGCTCGTTTTTTTAGCGAAATTATCGAATTGATTTGATTTAATATTGTTTTTCTTTAAATTGAAATCTGTTAAATCCGCACGCGTGTAATCTTAACGAATATTAATACACGTCGATGCTTCGTCGAATTTTGTTGGTTTCTGTGTTTCAGACTACTAATTGAGCAATTCATTTCCCATAAATCATGTCCTATTACGCCGCTATCATTATTAGGACAAACTTATTATTCTACTCGAATAATAAAACTTTCACTAATTAATATATTTTTCTGTAAGCATAAATACGTCGAACCCCAAAAAATGCCACATAAAAATAGAAGCTTTCAAATTGCAGTCAATTAAATTTTTTAGTGCATTCGAATGGCAGAGCGTGGCAGAATCGACAAATGTTATTATAGAGTAGTGATAAGACCTCAGTTAAATCACAACCAAAGAAGTAAAAGGAATATATTCACACTCTGTTATATTTTCAGTCGAAAATCGTTCGAAAAGAAATGTAAACTTTCAATCAACTTAAAACAATAAAATATCGTTTCACGATAAATTAATAAATTGTAACTAGTTCCTGCACTAGTTGAAAATGAATTCCTAGGAAATCTGATTCTATAAATGGAATACTTCACTGAGAGTATTCGAATTTCGTGACGCATCGTATATTGTTAATAATACACACGACAAATATTATTATGATATTTTAAGTACGTTCGTTGGTTGGTGTAAAGTTTTTACTATTTGCGCAATGGGTTTCGGTATTATTATGTCGGACGCGAAGATAAAAACTTGTTATTTTTATTTCCTTATCATCGTTATAAGTTATTGATTCACATAAACGTAAAAAAAAACAAAAAAATGTTCCGATAGAAAACGGCTTATGTTTTTATTAATGTAACAATAATTGTATTCTAATATCATTAATGTTGACTGACGCGAGGAACTGGCCAAGATGTTTGTTGGCGATAAGAACACGAGGGACACGTGTAAACCTGTGTATGTGTGTATGTGTATGCATGTGTTGACAGTAGTTTTAAATATGGGGACCGATAGGTATTTAAAACATACGTAATTATTTAGTAATATAAATAACGGTATTCTAAAATTATAACATGCTGCAATTATATATTATATTATAATATACAATATTTATATATTCCGTACAAAACAATTTCAAACAATACTTTGAAAAATATTTTGGTATATCGAAAAACCAACAATAAATGTGAATCTCAAAATTCTCGGATTTCTCAAAATAAAGAGGATCGTGCGCTTTTAGAAACCTGGAACTCGGAACAAAAAAACCGTGTCTTTGTTATGACTTCACTCGCCTTTCTAATTTGAACGGTTTATGGGTCTTTTTTAAAAGCGTATTTCTTAACTACGAACAAATTACCAACAAACGCGACCGCGGTGATAAAAATTAGTTATTCGCGCATTATTTACAACAAACATTTTTATTAAAAGCGTATTAAATACGCTTAGGTTTTTTTTTCGTTTCTAACGTAAAATGGGCAACGAAAACATGTCGGATAAGCTATAAATACAATCTACTAACGGAAAATGACGAGTTCGAAACTAACTAATTCCTATACGAAATGTGTTTACGAACCAAAAACACTGAACAACAAAAAACTATTCTCCACAGCGGACTTAAAATATACGGAAAATTAACATTACGTGCGCTCAATTTTAAGATGACTATTGCTGAAATATTAATATGTACATACTTTTGAGTATATGGTACTCATACTTTGATAGTATTAATATATATATATATATTAATATATTTTCGCGAATTATTCTCGTTGTATAGCGTTTTTTTAAAAATAACGGTTATAACTATCGAACATTTACACGTGTACAAACGTATATTATACAAACGTTCAGGTTGTGTTAACGATATCCGGACTGTAAAATAATAGAACGAAGAAACGAGGCGTTCAAACACGTGTACGTATATATTTAAAAAAAAACGAATTCGAAAACGAAACGACTGTCCGTAGTAACGACCGGAGAATGTACAAATCGTTAAATGGGTTACGATCGTCGACGTAACTTTGTTAGGACCGGAACTGCTGGTAAGCATTGCAAGTTTATGACGCTAGGAAGAAATTGGAGGTCACGGTATTCGAAGGAACGGTCGGATTGTGTTTATTGCTACGACGCGGCAACGAAGAATGGCGGCGAAGATACTTCCGAAAACCGTTTTGAAGATATACAAGTATTTGGCGGGCTTACGGAAAAAGGAAACTTAAAGGGAAAACGTTCGTAGACGAAAAACGTCGACTCGGCCGGTAAACTTCCGTATGGTTGTCCCGCCGGCTGTTCGCGGTAAACGTTCGAAAGTTATTCGAACGCAATAATCGACCGTAATGTGCCCGTACGTCGCATTTCCTAGGATAATATTGTGTATCACAACGAGGTTTTTACATAATATTGCGTGTATATTTAACGTGTAACGTAATATCGCGTATCGTGTACAGCGATTATTTCAAGTTCACGACGGTCACGTGTTTTATATTCGTGTACATTAAATACACGCGGTTAAGTTAATAAACTCGCGTACGAGTATATTAGGGTATGTATACACGTTTCTTAATATATAACCTACGCGTCCGCACTCTTTAGTGCATACATAATACTTATACCGGTTTTGTGTACAATATTATTCGTGTAGAAAATACCGATAAATATATACGCGATTTTTTTTATCCTCGACCGGGCCATACACGGGAAAATTATTTTTGTTCTCTCTCTCTCTCAACATATATATATATTTGTGTGTGTGTGTGTGTACGTTTTTTTCCGTTCTATACGGTTCTGTAATTTTAATTTTCTCACCGTCGTTTCTTATTTATTATAACTGCACCGACGTTCGATTTTTAAACATCGGCCTATGATTTCGATAAGCTATTAAACGATGTACGAGTTTTACGAATATTTCAACCGAAAACGATATTGACCGCGATATCTCGCGCTATCGTATTGAAACGTCTTATTGCAATGAAGATTACGGGCGTCCAACCGTGTTTCTACCGAATCACGCAAAAGCGATTCCTATGACCAACCATGCGTGGGTAATACACGAATATACACGTTTTAATTTGATCGACGTTCGTTGCCGAAGTATCGGAATAGCGCAATAACACTTCTAACTTTCTTAAATTTGTAAGCGTTCAAGGCTCACTGGCGAATGAACAAAAAACACGAACGAGATCGCTTTTTGTCTTTTCGAAAAACTATATTCGACTAAAAATAAACGCGCGATTAAGTAAGATGTAATAGTTTTGGACGAAATATCGACGGAATTATGTACGCACGTTTATACCCCAGTACTGTACTGTACTTTCGGTTATACGAGACATTGGAACGTTGAATAAGTATGATACGTACAACGAACGTCGGTAAATACCGTATATGGCGTTCGTCGCCGAGAAATCAAATATTAATAACAATTACGGGCGGCGCGCGCGGGATATTTCGAGTAGACGATTATATCGCGAAAGCATTTCGCGCTTCCAGTAGCGATCCTGTTTCCAGAACGAGAAGCTCTATAACTCGAGGTCATGTGGTAGATTGCTTTCCGATGGGTGTTCCGAATTCGTAAAAACTGTTCGAGCGATCAATTGTCGGCAAAACGAAAGGGATTGAAGAGTGCAAATCGCGATCAGCCTTGAAGCGAACGACGTTTTCGATTAGAAGGAGTAACGCCTATGTGTGTGTGTGTGTGTATGTGTGTGTGTGTGTGCGCGCGCGCGTGTGGGTGATTGAAAAAGAGAGCGAGAGAGAGAAAGAGAGAGAAGGAGTGTGAGAGAGAAAGAGGGGGAGAGAGCGTGAATAAGTTAGCGAACGACGCGAATGAGAGGGCGGGCAGACAAATAATTCGTACGTTCGCGCGCGTGCGCCGGTACCCGTGCCGGGGCACCGGTGGCGGAGGCGACGGTCGCGCAGTTGCAAGTACATCGGCGTCCGCGGCGTGTCGACCCGGCCTCCTAATTTGCGCGCGCGCGTGGTGGCGGTGACCGACGACGAAACGGAGATATCGGGTACACGTTTTAGCCACAGTGGTCGCGCACCGATCGTAATCGCGATCGCAACGACCATATAATAGTAACCATATATATAACGTCCGCGTTGACGGCGAATGTTTTAAGTTCGGTCTGATCGAATCGGTCGCGTTTCCTTTTTTTTTGCGCACGTGTGTTATACACGTTATAGAAGCGCGGAGAATCCGCCAACGGACGTCACGAACATCGTACACACACGCGCGTAAGACTGTCCGCACACGGAATCCACATGGCCGCGGCACTGGAAGTTCTGCAAGAAGTGAGTGCGATTAATTTACGTAAAACGCGCGTATTTTATATTGTATCGTACGTTCATTTCAACCGGAGTCAGTTTCGCGAATTGTTTCTCCTATCCCCCTCCCTTATATCGCCCGTCACGTGACTTGGTCTAACATTTCTCCGCTTTTGTCGTCAAACACCCTCGTAGTAATAATAATAATAATAATAACGATAACGATTTATACTAATCGTAACTGCTGACACCCGACCGGAACATGCGTCTCTAATCACTATGTTTTGTAAGAATATATACACATTTAGTCGGGACAAAACGAGTCGCGTCGTGTGCTTTCCGATCGGTATATACCATACATAAACCCCGTTGTTACACCGTTGGCTTTAAGTATACGTATAGTATAATAACACGTAAATTTTTCACTATTACGAATCGAGCTCCCTTCGAATTCATTTTATTTCATATATATACGTGTACAGTACGAACGTAATCATATCGAACGTCTTTACGCTAAAGATGGACCGCGTGTCTCTCGCGGCGTTAAAGTCTCCATTCTCTCGTCCGTAGCCTATTCAACGAGACTGACGTGTATATATATATATAGTTGAACATACATACATACGTATATTAAAGAGATCCACTTCGAAGAAGGCAGTAACCGAAAAAAACGTATAATTAAGTTCGGTTGCGAATTTAAGCGAAAAAAAGTCGAAAGCTTTCGTGAAATTTAAAATGTCAACGCTTATAATGTCGTGTCCGATAGGTTTTTTGAGGTGTAATCATGACGCTACGCGAGTTTTCAAAACGAGTCTGGATCATCCAATAATAACGTGATTGGCTTAAGTAAACTATTCGTAATAAAATGTTACTGTTTCCTTATCTACGTACCCGGAGATTATTTATTTTTTCAACGTGTTTTTATTGTACATTATCCTTTAAGTTTCTACGTAGATATACTTGGCATAATTTTCTATAAGCCTATCAGTTTTTACGTTTCTTCATATTATAACATACGAAATGTACTCGACGTTTTTATTTCGAATCGTAAACTGAACGTCTTATGAAAAAGTTCGAGGATAATTATTTGCGAGGCGTTTAATACGCAAACGTATCGTTATTTTTAAGTCATGAAGGGCGAGATTAAAACGATTACAACGTTATTCGTAAACAGTTTATCAAATAAGAACATAATACACGCGCGAGTAACTTATATTTCGTAAAAATTAAAGATTTTTAAAAGTTAAAAAGTCCCCGAATATTTTATTTAGATAAGAAGTTCGTGTGAAAAACAATATAATTATTTTTGTAACACCTTAATAAGAGATATATTTTTTACCGGAAATAATACTTAGCACTCTTGACAATTAAAACTATATATATATATGTATAAGAATGGGTATTTCGAATGTTTTTAACACCAACTTTGTGAATCAATACGTACGTAGATACCTAAACGCTCACATGTAACACAACGACAAAAACATCGTTTGATAATTATAATACTCCGCATATATTTATTTTCCTAATGACGAGATAAGATAACAGTTATTTTCGTCAGACGTTACCGATAGATTTCTTTTATCGTGAAAGGTTAAGTAAAAAATACGTTCTATATTTGCCCGTATCAAAATTCGAATCAAAGGCGTATATGGATTCACATTAAACACACTATCTATTATCTTAATGGTTACGAAAATATACGTACGTCGTGAACTCGACAGTTTTCTAAAGATTTATAAGTATTTACGTGTATGTGCGCGCCCATAAGCTATATCTTATATATATATATATATGTATATATGAAAATACTGTCGTGATAATAAACGATGAAATGGGTTACAAAAAAATAAACAGGGTAATTTTGTATAAGAGAGTTACGATAAGATTTGGCGTACTTACACAAAATTGAAACAAAAAATTAAACGAAACACGAACTAACGGATTAATTCGAAGCTTAATTTTTTATTATGTATCGTAAAAGTTTTCGTTTCGAGAATTATAATTATATATAATGGTATACAGGATACATTTATTTGGACAATCTGAGCGAACAACTTAAATGAAATACGCGTATAAATAATTTGCGTTTTTATTTCCGAAGTAGTTTTTATCGCTGGAGTAGTAAATAATCATTTGTTTACATCGAAATTTGCAATTAGTAGCTTCGTCCGCCGTATTAAATACGCACATTGATCCCAACCAATCTCGACTAAAGTCTCGTAAGTGTATGTCGCACAAGTACTCGAAACACGTATTAGAATACATTAAACAATGAGTAACGACAAGATTTTCGAAATAAAATATTTTCAAAACTTTTCAATCGTGATTAAAAATTGCTTCGACCGATTTTAGTTAATATTTTTTCTGAAATTCGGCGAATAAACTGATTTTTTAAATAAAAAGTAACGTTTACGTTAAGCTTAATGATGAAAATAAAGATTGACTAATTAGCGTTATTTAATAATCGAATTTACTTAACGTTCGAAATTATTAAAATTAAAAATTTCGGTTCTATAAGTCGGTTCACCCATTACGGCCGACATCTATATTGTACAATAATATTGTTATTAGAGAGAGGCGTTTGTTTAGGCAATTTAAGTACGTTTGTGCGCGATTATCCGTCTGGTTACGACGTCAATACAGGATTTCGAGAATTCACGTCGCGTTTCCGACACGCGCATTATCCATCGAAACAATTACTCATTTATGTACGATCATTTATAATTTTTGTTCCCCTGACTTTTCCGCCGTAATTATATATATATATATATATATATATATATATATATATGTTGGTATACATCGTTGATCACGAGATATTGTAACCACTATTATAATATTACGTATTCGTTTTGTAAAAAAATGTATTCAGGGGCGTAGATCCAAGAAAATCTAAACGCGAATTATATATAACGGATAACCAAAGATTACCAAGATTACTCTAACAAACGACGACGGAAAACCAAAATGGTATAGCCTTAATAAACCAAAATGAGAATAAATCGAACCGTCGTAAATTCGTTACTCGTAAAAATCCGAGTTTATATTTTGCCGATTTGATAATCGGAAAAAGAAAACCGAATGATTAAACACAAACGACTTTATATAATTAAATAAACTTACGAGTTTAATATAAATTTGTAATATTGGTAAATTGTAATTGGTCGGACATTTTTTTATACCCTTAACACACATGTGTATATATTAATATACATTTGTGCGTGTGTGCGTGTATGCATTAGTAAGCCAAAATTACCAAAATACGTTTTAAAAAAAAACTGATTCTAACTTTTTAATAAAAACTCTACCGTACTCGTTCGTTGGAGTAACGTAATAAACTATAATTTATTTTCTCGATTAATTATTGGACGATAAATCGTCAAATTTAACTATCGACGTACCAACGGATGTGGTTTAATCGTAGAAACGAACGCAATTTTATCATCGACCTTTTAAACGAGTTTTTCAGATACTTGCGTTAAATTGCGCTCTCGCGCCCGTACACTATATTATTCTCGCTAAATAGTACAAATATCTCGATTCACAATTCGTAGTTTTGTAGACGCTATAATTCTTTCGTTCCTTTTTAATTTATTCGATTCGCGCTGACTTTCAAATTTAAGCGATACTTTTATCGTCGGCTTGAAGTAAATTTAATCAAATATAAATACGTGCATATTTAATTTGACGCGTTAAGTTGACTTTGGGTACCGGCAAAATGAAAATCGAATTCGCGACCGTTTAAATATTTTTTATATTAACACCAATTGAAAACCGATAATTATTTATTGTGTTTTGTAGTACTCATCACGTGGCCATATATACTCCCGCCAATACTCTACTCGAAAAACTGCGCTTACTTTGTTAACAGTAAATAAATAATTATAATAACGACGACATATCTAAACGCGAACGCCAATTTTTCATTTTTTTATCGTGCGTACGATTCGACGATAGTTTAAAATTATAAAGGCGCCTAGCGAATCGTGACGAACGTATAGCGTTGGATTGAAATTAACGAATGGAAAAGAATCGTTTTCTATCAGAAAATAAATCAAGCGAATAATCTCTACGATAAATAGGTACGCGTTTGTATCCATAAGTCGTGTGAGCCTATAACAGTATGTACACGTAGATACCAATATATATAAAATATAATTGACACATTAAATAATCGCGTATTAATGGGTACGCGACGCGGTCATAAATCCCGAGTTAAAAAAGTGAATGGAAACGAATTTCGTTACGGATTAAAAAGTATATGTCTAATATTAGAATTATTACGTTTTTTTTTTAAACCATTATGATAGCAAACGGTAGATACAATAAATATTGTAAAGAACCGGATATTTTATTACATAATTTATTCACACAAATAGATAACGTTTATATTATTATTATCATTATTTTTGTTATCTACGATAGGTTATGTTCAACGTCTTGATATTCGATTTTTTTTTCACTCTTACCAATAATGTTGGAAACTCTCCATTTTAGGGGCGCTACGGCACATGCACGTACCATGATCGTGACGTGCACGTCGCATCAATTGAACGTACCTATGCACAAACGCTAAAGTTTCCGGAAATAAGTGCAACGTCATCGCGCGTTAAATTAGTTTTCGATAAATTACTTTTTCCGTTTTTATCTCGTAACTATATAACGTACCGAATGTATTTTAAATTGCGTGAGGACGACTAGTGTTCAGATTTCGACGTAATAAGAAAAAACACAAAAAATGAAGATACGAACAGAGCCTTAAAAAAAAAATGTACACTTTGAAAATAGAAAGCGCGCCGTTAACGTTTTCTTTTCGTAGTCCTAGAAACACGCTTAAAATACGTTATAAATGTTTTCGAAATTTCTATTACACGAAAAATACAAAAATATATATTTGTTATTGGTGTAGCTCGTGTACTCGAAACACATTTATGTTTGGAAAACTATCGCGACAAGCGTTTTGAAAAAGAAAATACCCGAAACGCGTGGAAATCCGAACCACATAAAAATTAACTCGTTACGTAGCTACAAACGGTTTCACTCGGAGAATCGAACGTTTACTCAAAACTATTTTTGTCATAAACATAACGAGTTCTTTTTAAATACGACAAAATCGTGCGGAAAAATCCGAACCGTATAAATTCTATAATCTTTCATTCGAATAATTATAATTTGGCTATATTTTTTAACGACTTCACTGAACACGGTTATAAAAAGTAAAATCGTGGTTCGTCCCGTTTTTGTTTTATATTTCGTACGATAATAACGACTGTTAAGCAGCCGGGATATTATTCGTGTAAGTAACGGCGACGTGATAAATACGTTTAAAAATAAACGCGACTTCGACGAAATGAATTGGTTTGTTTTCAAACTAAGTCGTTTTTTTCCATTTTTATTATTTTATTACCTATATTCGCTGACGTCATAATAAAGAACGTTTATTTCGAATCCTGTTTTGTACTTAGGACTTTACGTATGGTATATATACACCGGCGCGTAAATACTTTTTATTATAATCAAACCCTTATACCTAAAATTTCTGACTTCCAAGCGTAAACATTATGTACGTTTATTTATTTATCGATAATATTTCAACGTAGAATTCATGTTTGAATAAACGGGCGGGTGTTTCTTTACAGAAGCGATTAAGCATTTCGCTGAAACGATGGTTTCTGGTCATTTTAAAACACGTTTTTTAGATTTTTTTATGGCGTAACATATACGTTTATTATATTTATGTCGTTACTATTTAATAAAACGAAAGTTAAAAAAAAAAACGATATTCCGGTCGGCCGATTTTGACCAACTGGCATTTGAACAAGATCAACGAAATACTACGTATTTTAATCGTAGAGTAAAATTTTTAAACGACGATACGTATAGAATGCGACGTAAAACATAATATTATATATTCTATTATAGCGCGTGTTTGGGTGTAAAATTAACCTTCCATGAACAATTAATTTTGTCTAGGTTCCATTAAATTAATAATTTGTAGACTTTTGACGAACATAATTGCCAAATATTATTCTTCATAATTGTGAAATAATTGCCGAAATCGTGGTTATTTTTCGACATATTCCACAGTCGTGTTTTAAACTATATACGTAGGATTGTGTTTCGAAGAATTTGAAAAATACGTTTCGTCAATTTTGTTTTTATTACGTCGATAATTTGAACGCAAATTATCGTAAACGTTAATTTTTAAATATTTTCGTCGCTTTTAAATGTTTATCGTAAATGTACATTTTTACATAAACCACGATTAGGTGAACATAATGCATAAGAATTGCGCTTAGCACGACTTACTAGGAAAATACGGCAAATTAACGTCTCGATAAGAATTATGTTATATTAATCGCGTGTACGCGCTGGTAAACAAATACGTGTTTATTGCGTTATCGACATTTCGTTATTATTTCTATCGTTCAGTTTGAAAATTGTGAATTCGCCACGAGTTTGTGTCGTAAAGTCAACGAAAACAATTAACTATCGTAGATTTTTTTTTAAAAATAATTCGCCTTTTATAATTCCGGTCGAAAACATGGCGTACAAAAAATTAATTTGTTCGAAAAAACTCGTCGGTTACGTCAATGGCGTATCTATTCAATCGAGAGAATAAAAGCGAATTTCGTAGTGTTTATATTTATATATGTTATATACGTTTCGTGTATATAATACAAACGTATATTTATGGAGCTCAAGCGCCAAGTGTCCACTAATAACGACGTTCTCTTAAAGGAAATGTAAATATGGTAAGTCGTCGTATGTGGCAACCGTCTAGATACGGGCGTTAGGATTTTTCGTTTACAAAATTGTTGATAATCGTATCGGTCGACGGAATTTAGGACGCCGTTCGTAAATAAATCACGACCGGAACGAATTAACCGAATAACCCAACACGGTGTTCGGATAAATAATTCGTTCCGACGACGAGCCTCGATGTGGTATACTAATAAACGCCGTTGTTGTTCGATGTAACACGGCGAACGTAGTGGCGAAACAACAACGTTTGGCGCGGTACGGTATTCGCGGGCGGTTAGGAGGAGGACGTGACAGGGAAAGGAAAGGAAAAGCGTCGGGCCAATGGTAGCGGGCGGGAAATCGGCCATTTTCCAGGAACGGCGGCCGTTCGCCATTGGCGACTACAATATTTACGGCGGCGCGGTCGCCACGACGGCGTGACGGTCGCGGAAAATCGACGGCGCGGAAATACATTTCACCCCGGACAACCGACGGGAAATAAGAAAAATCGCCGGGGACGATTTCCGCGCGTTCGTTCGGTTCGCGGACAAATTATCGGTCGTAATCGATCAACCGAAATAAAACTCCGGCGTGGCCGCCATAATTTATAAATTATAAGATTAGGTAAATTTATAAATTATAAAATTTATTTATAATTAAAATTATAAATTTATAAATTATAAAATTAGGTAATACGTGACCGCTATAGACGACGGAAAGCGCGCGAGAAAGTAATTAAAAATATCCGATATATAATTAAAAAAAGAAGTTTGCCTACCATTAACGCGAACGTTAATCCGTACCGGCTTTACGAGTAGTAACGATTTCGCTCCGAATTACGTAATAGGTATTTTTTTTTTTAATTAAAAAAAATGTTCCAGATATTTCGTTACGTACGCAATCTCGAGATACGAGAGAATCGTGGCAATCAAATACAAATAACTTTACTCGTTCGACAATAGGCAGAGTGTATTGTTCGGTTTATCCGATTTCTAATATCGGTAAACGTCGTCCGTCATATTAAACCCTGTTCTCGTCGTACGAGGCAATAAACGGCGAAATGCGTTTAACGTATGATACGCTTTTATCGATAAATCGTCGTATTTTAAATTTAGCCAGATTATGAAACGAATTTCCATCTCGATCAGTCGTAAATTAGAAAAATGCGAATCCTCTAAATTCCCCGTCCTAAATATTATAGTTCTTATTATTATTATCGTCGTTATTACGTCGTTACGACACCGTATTGCCGCGGCGGTAGATCACGAATATCACGATTTCGTTCTGTGCGTTATAACGATATTGCCGCGTTCGTATATTCGATATTGACGAATTCCGTCTAGTTCCGCGCGCCATTAATATCGGCCGAGTTCAATAAAACGATTCATATATATATAAATATTAACGTTATATAATATTAACGTTGTTAGTGTTCTCGACAAATTCGATTCGTTCGAGGTGGTTAGTGTTTAACGTAGGAAATAAACAAAAGTAGGTTAGGGGTCAAGTTAACGTTGTATAGAATACATAGGTTTTACCGTCTCAAACCCAATTTCGAACGCGAAAATGTCCTGTAAAGGCGGATATTTTTCGCCGAAACACGATTTATTTGTGCTAACCGTGTACCGTACTAAAACGGTCCTCAGTCATTTCACCATGTAGATCGGACGATTCGGGCGAGTGAAAAGTATTTCAAAAGAAAACTCGATCATTTCACTAGCGACGGTTCACCGATACGTCGAACGATCCACGAATCGCCCTTTAAAAGTATACGGGATAAAGAGAGGGAACTATACGGCACAAGCCCAGGTATTAGTTTCGTACTAAAACCACGCAGTCGTAAGCGTTTTCAGAACATTGCCGGCACACAGGACACCGATAACCGGGTTATTAATAAACGAACGAAAGTAAAAATATAAACAGGTCGCTACTAATTCGAGATAATTTGTTGTCACGGTAATAGATCCGTCGCGGTCGCCGAGTAATCAACGTCGGCGTCCGTAACTAAAATGTATTTGGATATTCCGACATTTCGACGATAGCCACAAAACAATAACCGCGGACAATGTTGGCGTCGTAGCGAACTTTCGTCGGCGAAATGATCGTTTTTCGCTTTTTCCTCGGAGAATCGTTGCGTACAACTTTCGTCGAGTCACGGGCGAGACGACCGCTTTAACTAACGGCTTATATATTGTACGCAGCGCACTGTATATACCCGTCGCAATATTTACTTTTTAAATCGAACAAATAACGCTCGATTCGTATCTGTATTCTGTACACGTTAAACAAGTTATACACTTATATATTTCTCTTTCTGGTTTACGTAACACGGTGGTGTGTGTGTGTGTGTGTGTGTGTGTGTGTGTGTGTGTGTGAGTGTATGAACAAAATATTACCTCATTGAATTGTTGTATACGTACACGATGTATATTTAAGTACAATGACGTTATTAATAATACGCGTACCTACATATCGTTAAATACGAAATCTCGGGTGATATGAATGACGACGACGACAACAATACTCCGTCCGAGCACGTGCTCTTACGACACGCGCGCGTTATAATAATTAAGCGGACATTTTGTCCCGACCGACTACATTACCACCATCGCCACAGGGGGCCTTTGGTTAACTACTTCGTCGCCGCTCGGGCATTTTTAACAGGCACGTTTTCAATTTCGAACGACTTGACGCGAGCGCGAGCGCAGCTTTACACGGCCCGGGGTCGAAAGCATCGGATTTTAATTTCACGTACTGGCGCCGTAATTTACGTACCACGGTTTCTCGGATTGGCCAAAAGTGGCCACGCTATTTGAACCACGCTATTTCGACTACGCCTAGCGAATTGACGTTTCGTGTGAATCAAATTTAACTCGACGGTTTAAGACGTTTTTAATAATCCGGCGCGATATTTTTCGTTTTTCGTCGTCCGACTTTGGTCAATACGCGTCGACCGAAATATGTTTAAAGTTGTAGCGAACGGATGGACGGTAATGTGTTGATGAACGCGCGTAGCGTGATATTACATTTTATTCAATATCTGTTTAATTCTGTAAATGACCTGTCGCGGGCACACGCGCGTCCGTGACAACGATAAATTTCCCGGAGACATTGCGCATCTATATTATGCACTCGCGTGACCTAAGAACCGTAATCGTTTTGTTGGTCGTGGACACGTTGTTATTATATTGTTATTACCTGTAGTTTTTTTCACTTTTATTAGCACGCGACACATAATACGCGAACACAAAACGTCCTACACGTCGTGTACATAAAATTGGCGGTTTTATAGTGTGTGTATGTGTGGGAGGGGTCGACAGGTACCAGGATCCCCTTTAAGATAGGGAGGGGCTTAATAATAATACACACACACACACACACACTCACACACAAATGTAGTCGACGTGGGGCAACCGTTATTTCGGTAACACTTCGATATTGGGACGAGACTTAATTCTTCCGTTTAAATCTATTTTGGTCGCGAATTTACATTTTATCGTACCCAAAATCTAATTGCGAGGTAAAAACGTTTAATTTTGAAATTATTAAGCTTCGTCCGAATGTATCCAGGGAAATAATAACGTGGTATTTTAGATTTTCAAAAATCTAACCACACTGTCATACTGTCTTTGTCTATTTAATCTCACAATGTTTATGTATTTGCTACGAAAAAACTCCTATCGACATCATACGACGTTATTCGTTCGTGCTCATATTTGACGAATTTTCGTAACGAAATAGAATTCTATATCCATATAGTCGCTGTTCAACGCGTAACGGATAAATAATAAACGTTTGGATCCTAAACTTTCGCTTAATACGATTTGTAATTTTTCATTTACTTTCCCAACAACAATTTTGGATACGTTTATATTTGATATTTTCAATTTTTCCAAACTTTTATTAACCGTCAGTGACGTACACAAAATAGTAAAAGACAACCGAATATTAGGAACATTATTACAAGTAATAACGTCGCGTTACCGATGATTTTTTTTTTTTGGGTCGTTATAACCAATAATAAAACATAGAAAAATGTTAAAAATTTAAAGGTTTTAGAAAATTAATTTTCGTTTATCATTTGTTAATTAAAAGAAAACACACTATACATGACAGCATTTCGAAATATTACACACTAATACGTAGGGCTTTTACGAAAATATATTTATACGTTCGTTAACGAAATTAACCCAAAACATAATTTTTAACATAATGTATGAAACATTTTCGTCGTCGATATAATCTCAATTCAAAAACGTCCCATTTTGACGGGGTTACACGCAAATTACTTTCATGCGCGTATAACACGGAACGAACGCTATGTTTATACTCGAACTGATACGTACCTAGTCAAATATGGAGTTATTCGTTTTTCGTCGCGCAAGGTTTTAAAATTGGCAAATTTTTTTTAACGATATATCACGTTCGATAAATAATTAGAACGTCAACTCACCTCTGTTCGACCGTACCGAACGACATTTTTTCTACCGTCAGAATTAAAGGATCTAACGCGTCTAAACCGTTTTACCTTACACTTCGTACATTGCGAAAATAAACTACCTATCCAATGGTATAAGGTAACTCGAATTAACGAATTACTACGATAATCGGCGGCTCGTAAAATTTTATTCGCGCCGGATTCAACATGTGAATCAATCTTCGTATTTTGATATCGGACGTTCCTCGTCTTGTTTCTAGGATACTATAAGATTAGGCTTCGAAACCGCCGGTGAAGCTTATTATCGTCGTATTTCGTAATTTTGACTTTTTTTTAAAATATATCCGAGAAGTACTTTTTTTGGACGAAAGTGGTCATACACCTGTCCTTTTCGATCAGTCGTTTTTGGTACTAATTTTATAGAAATTGTCCGTTTTTACGAATCACGTTAAAATTGTCCGGTATCGATGAATCGTATGAATATGTCTATAATATGTAATTATCCGACGAAAAAACTCCAAATTGTTTTTTTTTTTTTTACTTACTTTTTGACTATTTTTTTACGAGGTTATAGGTTTTATAAACAAAACGTTGGCTTACGGAGATACCGTTCGAACAGCGCGTTTTATAGTTTGCGAATAACGCGATCGCGTAATTAAACTTAACGCGGTTTTAATATCTGCCGGTGATGACGATATATATATATATATATGATTCAAATCGTGTACAGGAACGTATTATAGACTTTACGCTACGATTTCTCGCGTATTGTTACGTTATTCGTATTATTCTGACGAATATCGCGAATAAAGACGAAAAGTTATAAAATTAGATAACCGAGAAGGAAGGACATGTATAGTCGACCGCTTGGAACGACAGAGTGTACATGACGAGGACGATATTTGTTTAGGGTCCCACCGATAAAAATTCGTTTTACGAACCGAAAAAAGAAATAATAAACGAAAATACCTATAATTCAAGTAGATTAATATATTGTGCAGGTACGTATCTATTAGTTCGCGTAATATCGTTATAATATCGAGATGTAAATCGAAATGACGAATCGTGAACGGTGCCGTGCAACGTCTAAATAAATTATATTATCGGCTTAGGTAAAAATTCCGCGCAGGAGAAATAACGGAATAAGTGTCGAATCCAAGGTAAAACTTTTGGCTATCTGTTCACCGACGCCGCTGATCAAAACTGAACGCGATAATTATTCGTTTTATAGATTTGTTTTCGTTCCGCCGTAACAAATTATTTTAAAGTCCGTCGAACGACAATGTCAACGTAAATCGAATCCCGTAATATTATTCCGCGCTCGTTATTTGGCCGCGGAATGGCCAAAAAAACGCGATACTTTTTTTCGTACAGATCATTATTTTGCTCGCGTGTGATCAATTTCGGCAACGTTCGTCTCACCCCGGTATACGATTACCGGGGACGGACGTAACCGACAAATAAACGGTTTTCGAAACTCGGAATTCCAATTTACACGGGATTGTGTTAACGTACGATTACAGACGTATCGAACAAAAAGTCAAACTTCGGATTAGCCATTAAACATTGTAACGTTCAATTTCGCCCGTGATTCCCGTTCATTGACCGGGGATGTGGTTGTTTATCAATAAGGTCTGTATCGATAGTCGTACCAACCTACTCGATGCGGACCTTGTCACTCTTTTGACAGCCATGGACAAGGAAGCAGTTTTTCACAATTCATTTTTGTGTTGTATCCAATTTATTTTTAGCTTAATTTGTTGTTTTTTTTTTATATATAAGTTCCCACCAGTAGGTATGGAGTAGTATCTTCATTCATCGTTCCCCGGGACGGGAACCGCTTTCGGCGAGCTGCAGTGAATAGGGTAATATATCGGTTTATTATAATTACGTTAATATGTTTAATTTTTCTCTCTTTTCCATTTTGATTAATGCCGCGGTACAACCTTAATGACGTATTAAGATACCTATAAATATATACATATTCAATTTCTTATTTGTTTTGTTTCTTCATTAATAATAATAATGAAAAATCCGTCGGCTCCGATCCTTGGATCTCTGCCACGGGTTGGCGACCTTCACATCCATGCCGGGTCGTCATACGACGCTCTTCCGGAGAACTCGGAGCGAGACGTCGCAACATTTTTTCGACAAAAGTTCTAACGTGCCGCGGTCGTCGATTCGGTTATATTTCCTTAGTCGGGCACTCGGCATTAGTTAAGGCGTAGAACAGGACGGACGGGTAATTACGATAATGTTAACGATTCGGGAATTTCATTCAACGGTCATCGGCGTTTTTTCGCGTTTCGTCTTTTCGTCGTCGAAACGTCGCATGACGACGTCGCAATCGTGGTTCAAAAACGACCACCATTTTACCGCGCTTTACGAAACGATCGCGATACCGTTACGTTATGTTTCGCAATTCGTATAAAGTGCTTGGCAATGCGTAGCGCAGAACAATGGTCGCGAAAATTTCGGGGTACAACCGACACGACGTGTGCACGAAGACGGTGTAAGGCGGCACGTCATAATTCGACCGATTCGTTCTTATATCGCGGGCGCTTATTATTATAATAATTCGATATACTACGGGAATGTACGCGCGACACAGTTTATCGTAATAACGAGAGGCAAACATGACGTGGCTGACCGGTTTTTAAGCGTTAGTTAATATTTTATTGTTACGCACGTCGCGTTACCGTCACGGACTACGCAATAATCGTAATAATAAATCCCTAATAATAATTCGGGGGGCGGACGTGAAATGTGCTCGCCAGTAGACCTATGGAACCTGTTACCTACTCGAATATACAATACTACGAATTTTCACGGCCGGTTTGAAAACGAACGTTTCCCTTTTTTACAACTCGTCGTTAAACGTATAGCGAAATCTAAAGACAAAACGTAAACAAACGCTAAAAGCTATCCGCGTAATTGTATTGTTTTACGCGGGCGTAAGAATTTGTCGAGAATAAGACGATTAAAAATCTTCGCGATTAAGTCCCTACAAACATTTCACTCTCTATCGAGAATAACGCTAAAAGGTTATTACATTTTCAATCAATCCGGTCGGCTCTTAGATGGGTTTGTTCTTGTTCAAATCCCGCGCGAAATATGTCGATACAACGAGGGTTCAAACAATTGCACACATTTTTCCAACGTAATTTTACCGATTACACGTATGTTTTACGATAAACACGTTTAGACACGTTATTCTCGGAAATAATCTTAATTTTTTTAGAATAATAAACCGAACGTTAATTTTTAGAAGTGTTTCGAAAATCGAACTGCGCTGAAATTCGCGCCGGTATTATTATAGAGACTGCTTATATACACATTCCTGACAACAATACCATAGTAATAGAATATAAAGGCGTTGCGCGAGTAGTGATCAAAAAACGATTCGATCGCAGCTCGTATAAATAAACACGAACCAACCAATTCGGGAAGACTGCCCGAGTACACAAGTCCAACCGACCACGGCAATACCGTCCACGACGAGAACATATCCATTGGCCGCTACACGCCTTACAAATAGGCGCGTGAATTATAGAGTGGGAGCGCTAATGGTTTCCAGTAGTATTATTATTTCGTCGCTACGTATTCGGATCTTTTATTCAATTTCGAGTAATATTATTCCGTTGTAGCGGACTTTAATTTTATATAGTATTTTATCGTTGCAATTTTTACGTATCGTCGCAGCATACGGCCATCGGTAAAGTGAGAGGGAAACGTTTTTCAATCGGACCGGACTAAATATCTTTCGTTCGTTTACGTAAATTATTCTCGTCGGTTCGAACAATGTGTACGTAATAATATAAACACACACACGCACACACACACGCACGCACGCGCATAAATATGAGCGTAGGACGCACGTTTTTACTTTTACCTTTTACCATTAGCATTTTTTTACGCGTACCGTTGTAGTTTGTCGTTAATATTACGCGCTATATGTGTAATATATGTTCGCGTGTTTCTCGTGTGTGTATGTGTGTATGTGTGCCCGTGCGCCAGTCTCGAGCAAAAAATACTCTATAAAAGTACACCGAACGCGAACAACACCGTCGTACGCGACGTGGTTCAATTAGAAAATAAAATCGTTCGAACCTTTTGCGTTCCGTTATTACCGTTAATTACAGACCGAGTTATTGGACCAACTGGAGACGAAACAACGGGCGCGATAATGTTACGAAATAAAAATATTACTCGACGCTGGCCAAGTAGTACGCTAACATTTTTGAACGCGTTAAATTCGTACGGAAAGTTAAGCCGTTAATTCTCCGACTAGCGTTTAAATACAATTTCGTGAATCGAAGAAAACACCTCTTCTACCGTCCTCGTTGCGCGTACACGACGAAATCCCGTTTCGAAAACGCCCTGCGTCCGCCGCACACTAACTCGAACCTAATAATATAACGTTACGATTTTATCGACGGTAATTTATAAAAGTATACCTACCCGACTTACACAAGCGGCCACTTTGAAACTCGATCGAATATATTGTTAAACTTATCGTACGACGAAAATTGATTTCACGAACTACCCATACAATTACCGTGCGCGTAATTAATCCACAAGAACTACAATAATTTTTTTCGTTTACAATAACGAGCTTTTACGGTAAATCGGTTATCGATTTCGGTATAAACAATACGAATTCTTGTCGAGCGATGTCTAGTTACGTGTTTCGCTCAAGAATGACGGCGGTGAGACAGACGGTTCGTGTAATTACGATATAATGAAGGGATAAGGGGCGAAGTCTTCAATGCAGGGCTTATCACGTGTATTTACAAGACGTCCGTTGTTATTAATGTAAGAAATACAATCGATCAGGAACCGTGCAAAGAGTTTTCGCGTTGAATTTTTCGTTGAAAAAAAACGCTCGAGGGGAAATCGCGGTTGTCGATAAAAACTTACAAAAACTTCGATTTTGGTATATTTCAAAAAAAAAATCGCAACGGTAAACACACCAAGAATTGGTGTGTTTAATTTAAACCACAAGGAGACGTGATGGAAACGAAAAAATTGCGTTTTATAATTATATATAATCCTATAAAAAATCGTTGTCGCGAACCGAATTTAGGTTTTGTTAAATCAAACCGATCCTTAACGGTATACGGATCGTTTTGTTTCCTGAATAGTCCACGTACGAGAGTACGATGTCAAAAGTGTTATAAATCTTTACGAGCCATATTGTTGTGAGCGTGAAGTACGAGGTCACTGCCTAATAAAACACCCACCCAGAACAACGATACGGATAGGCGTTTCCACTCACACGCGTCAGCTCGAAATCGCGATTTATTTGGCCCCCGTCATCCGTATTAACGGATTTTCACCAAAATAATCCTCGAGCGATATTACTGTTCTTCCTTCTCCTCCATTCACCGGTCGCTGTTATTTTCGCTACGATTAGGTTTGTGGAAGAAATACCGAATGACAGACGTAACGTCGTTAATATAATAATATTTTTACACTCGGTAAAATCGTTAGGACAATAATATTATTGGTACGTTTCAAAAATGATCGCGCCCTAATTTACGTAAACGACAAACAGTTTTGGATTTGATAAACGTCTTAACGCGTGTTTTTTTAACGTCCGTTCGTCACGCTTTTTATCGTAGTTTAAACACTTTACTAAGGTTCTATTTGTACGCGAAATATAACGAAAAGATTTTGGCTATAGTACCCGTCGATTATTTATATTCGTATTCGACGTTAACCGATATTATAAATAAAAAAATGTTTCCTATTAATCGCTATTACTATTTGACACGTATTTTAAATATTTTATCCCGTAAACAATTATTGATATCACGGGGTCGCGGAATCGGGAGTCGGATGTCGAGTTAATTGTGCATTATCTACGACCTAACACGAATTAGTGAAGTAATTATATATTATAAGCTTTTCGCCGTATTTTTCTTTCAACTCGATTTATCAAAACGGGACACTGTCGTTTAATTTGACAATTTATTCCAGCGTTAAAAATTAATATCGTCGGTAATCTCGGCGCCGTTTTTAATAAACGTTAAATTAACGCGAATCGTGTTTTAAAATAAAATTATATGGAGGATTCGACGTTATTTGTTTTTTATAAGTTTACTGTGGCGATTTTTTTTTTATATTTATTAAGCGTCTTAATCACGATCCGTTAGTCAAATAGTGTCAGTCTAGTATAGTAATAAAAGTAGTCAGCCGAACAAATAATAATAATTCCGATATTCGAAAATCTGCCGTTTGCGAAACGTTTTGGATTCTCCAACCGGGCGGTTATAAGCAAATACCCGAATCAAAATTTTAAAAAAAAAGTTGTTTTTCAAAATATTCGCCGAAAATCTGAAACGTTTACAATACTAATTTGATTTTGATCATACACGCAAGTCGTCTGTTAATTACGGCAAGTCGTCGTAGCGTTTGTTTTTGGTTTTTTTTTTGTTACAATTTTATCGAAACGTTTTTGCGTACTGAATATTATTATACCGCCGTCTCCTTTTTTTCGGATGGTTGTTTCGTCACGTGTCGTAAATAAATATAAATGAAATAACACATATTTGTTTACGATCAATCGCTGCTGCGGTAGGTGTACGTCGTTCGATAATTAAATAACGGTTTTTAACACACATCGTCGCACACGCGATAACTGGAGCATTTATAAATAAAACGCCGTAGGTAACCAAAAACTGAATTTTCATCGCGTAATAGCGAAAAACAAGCATCGAAAACCGGTAAACGACCGCGTAATATATATAATAACAGGTCCGTGATATATATATATATATATATATATATATATATAAACACGAGTAAGCATAATAATATACGACTTAAATCGGAGAATCGTATATTATTTTTTTGTGAACTCGACTTTTGCTATTATATGATACAAATTAAAACTAACACACCTATATATATATACACTGATCTCTTAAACTTAAAATTATGTATCGAAAACTCGTTTTAAGTATTACATTCGATTTATCTGCGATATGTAGGTGTATATCATTATACAAACGAAAGTCCAGTTGTTAATTTGTCTGTTATTTTAAGAAATCCTCATAGGACGGGACGACATGACAGGTCATGGTTTAAAAAATTTGAGAATTTCCATACTCTTCTGGACTTATCGTAATTCGTTCGAACTAGATTCGGTCCGAATTTGCATTCACAGTAATACTTCGAGAAATGTGTCGAACAAAAAATAAATAAATATTTATATATATAAACATTACTTAACCTTAGGATATTGTTACTTAATCTTGGCATAAATAAACTTTCACGGTTCATAACTAAATATTGTTATCGCGATCGAATTATGAAGATAAAACATTATATACGCGTATTTAAACATTAATAATTAAAAAAACCGTAATATTAATTTTGATTCGGTAATTTAACTATATCGCGCTTCTAATTATTAGCCTTATAACTTACGTACTATGTTTAAGAGATTCCAACATAATATTTTCACAAATGTTTAAATAATACTTTTCAAAATGACTTCTCACGATTTTAAAATATTTATTCTAGAAAAAAACTTTTTTATACTATACAACCTTATAGTCGTTTAAAACGTACGAATAAATTCGTATTTCTTCAAATTTTATTTTAGTGTAATTGGGTTACGTATTAAAAATGATACGTAAATCTACGATTATGTAAATATCCCAAACATTATATACACCAATTCTTACTTTTAACACTTTCAACACCGCCTCGGCGCGGCAAAACGTATTCGTATAATCTATTTTCGAAGTCGGCTAAAGACAGCGATTTAAGGAGGTTAATAACATTTATTTTGAAACGTCCTACATACTGAATTTCGAGCGAAGAAACGAATGTATTTGCTTAACGATTACGTCTGTTATTATTATTGTGCAGGTTTCTGAACATTTTTCGTATAGGAGTGGCCCCGATAAGTTTCGTTTACATATTTACTATTACTTACCGGTAGTTAATCGAACACGTCCGACGAATACTTTACTCGATACGTTTTTAAATGTTCTCAACGGTTTTATTGGGTACGAACTACTTGGCACTAATAATTTAAAAACTACGAAAATTCAAGGCGCACAAACTGTTAACATTAACATCGGTTTTTCGGTGAGGATATAGGATGATTTTCGTATTTCAAACGTGATTTAATACCACGTTGAACGCGCAATGCGTTAATACAGTGGAAAACGTTCGAAATTCGTCGATGGGGAATTGTTCAGTATTGAATATTGAAAAATTCGGACGAATTCCGTTCAAAGCCGTTATCCCGAACACGTTATTTTTGGTCCAACGTAATTCAACGTGTCAGTTGTAAATGTTCGGAATAGCGCGAAACTTCGCGACACATTTTCGACCGAAAATAGCTCGGACACCTAATAACTTAAAGGTCTAGTCACGCTGGGCTGTAGTAGTTCGGTTTTCGGACCGTCAACGAAGCGTATGTAAATATTTCCCGCTTCGACGGAGTCTATACGGTTTGAAAACACCACTTGTCCCTTGCGTTCGGGCACGCGCGCGCCCATGTTTCGCGCCAATCGTATTTAATCGTATTATTATTTTCGTCGTTGTGTTGCGTACTTCGAATGGTCGTTACGTAATTTATTCGCGAACGCGTGCGCATGCTACGACTCGTTGTCGCTTTATACCTAAGTATACAATATTATGTATAGGTAAGTACGTAAATTTGTACACGTATACGTAAGTGTGTGTGTGTGTGTGTGTGTGTGTGTTTGTATATGTAATCGTATTACACGACGACGACGTTCGCACCCGCCACGAATTCATTCGGTATAGAAAGCGGTCATTCTATCGACTCGGTATACATATACACAATAGCGTTCTAGATATCTAAGACACACACACACATACATCACGTAACTAGATCGTGTGCCTCGCGATACGATACGGCCGGATTTTTGAGGATTTTTATTATCGTATTATCTCGCGTGGTTGCTATATATATATATCGTGACCTCTTCCGCCCACCGGTCAGCGTCGAACTACACAGACCGTAAAAAAACACGTGTATAGGTAACAAACTTCTATATCGTTTTTAAAGCTGGATTTTAATAAGGTATGTTTTAATTTTTTTTTTTTTTATAAAAATATCCAAATTATGTTAAATTTTTAACTACGATAGATAACGATGATTTGGGAAATTGTAAGTTTTCTAATTCAAAAGGAATATTATTATTCATATGACGTGTATTATTATTATTTATATTAACTTTAATTAACAAGTTTAAAAAATTATTTAACTTAGTCGACTTTGCGTATTCAATTATTTGTAACTAACGGTGTTTAATCATTTTAATCACGTGATTGACAAAATTTTTTCACAAAATCGTTAACCAAACATACCGTACATTTTATTGAAAACGTTTAAACACAATTTGATTATATTCAAATTAAGTGAAATCGCGGCACATTGTTTTATCTGCAATTCACCAATTAGCCCCGAAAGACCTACATGAGTATCGATTATATACACGTTGCAAATTTCGAACTTTAATTACAAAAGAAAACTGTGAGATTACAAAAATATATTAAATAAAATTTACACTTTAAAAATACGTTTCATTTTCTATTTTTTTCAATTTTATAAATAAAACACAAAAATTACATCCATCTCCTTCAAAGTACTTGACGCTTAATTATATGAATTAATTCTGATGTAGTTTCGTGTTTCGTTACATATTTACAATTTCTCTTATTAAAATTCTTTTTCTGACGTTTTTCATTAGCAATATAGGAAAAAGCACATAGTACCAAATAAGATGAATAGGGTTGAGAACATTTCCAATTCGTTTTTATATATATATATAGGCATACAGTTAAATAATTGAGTCACAAATTCTGTCGTAACTCGTCCTTTTCAAGATTTCGAATTTAAAAGTGATTAACTAGTACACTAAACCATTCCGGTAAACTTTGCTATTTTGTCAATGTTCCGTCGACCATTTCTGGATATTTCTAAACATTTCTATCTGTTCGGTACGTCCAAGGCCGCCCTGAACGATGCCGGCCTTCATGCGAAAAATTGCTACTCAAAAAAAAAAAGGAACATCTAACGCGGATATACGAATATTACAATTTTTGTGTCGGTCACAAAAAATGATTAAGTGTAACTTACAAGTCTATTTTGTGTATTTGTAGAAGTAAATAAAATAAACTTTTCATAGGTTCTTCGCCCGAATTTAATAAAAATCTATTTTAAAGTTAATTCAGTCTTGACATATTCGTTATGACAATAATTAATATATATTTTCATTATTACAACCGCGTATTAATCAAAAAGATGATCGATGAAAATATTTATAATACATATATATATATATATATGTCACAAAAACTAACGAAAAACGCGTTGAAATAAGATACAAGCGATTTTTACCTATGGATATCCACTACAAGAAAACAATATTTCAATCCTTCGATATAATCACTCTAAGGATTTCGAAGGGTATCAAAATACCCTTTGAATTGTAGATGTAACGAAAAAACGTCCAGGTTTCTTTTTTTTTTTAGACGTGTATTACTTTGCTTCGCACCGTTTGGGCTGTAATTATTTACGTACAATTTATCGAAACGAAATTCGTACTTGATAATAAATTCGTACCCGATAATAATTACGTTCCCGATCTTGCACAAGTTTTGTTTTTCATACGTTTACTTCGAACTGGTCTCCCGGACGAATTGTTCGACAAAAACGCGAGCGCGGACACGACATACGTATACGTTTATATATATGTATATAAATACAATATTTTCCCCACTACCACCCCTTTTGGGTTACGCAACCAGCGTTTGGTTACAGTTCCGTCGATCTCGCCGTTTTCTAAACGGATAAATACTTATTACGTGACTCATGACTGCCGTTGGCGACGACCCGCGCGATGTCGCGTGCATATTACCACGAATAACAATTATTCAATTAAACGTTTACAGGCGTCTTGGAAAGTTTCGTGTTTTTATTTTTCGAAAACGTTACGTCGTTTTAGCGGCGCTTCGAACCCGAAACGAGAATTGGCGTCCGTACGAAAAATAAAAACGCCAACGACTATAATTAAGCGGGATCGATATAACGTCAGGGCGGATGACGAAATTAGAGTTTCGCGATTCGCGTACGTTTTTTCGACGGTGGATTTTCATTAGTACCGAGGTTGTTACTTTTTTTGCGTTGAAAAGGACCGTTTAATTTTTATTAGCGTATTTTGGCCACGTTTTATTAGTGTTTGACGTGACGACATTTTTCGGTGTACCCGTCAGATAACAACACCATGGTTGCGTGTAAATATTTTACGCGTGTGTTATTAGCGAAATCAGTCGGAATTAAAGTTTATTATTAAAAAATAGTGGCGTGTGTATGATCGAAAGAACGAGTTTTTACAAGGAACACCTAGTTTTGGTCTAATAATAGTTTGAGTGCCTGAAAATCCGAATTATTTTGTTTACGCGTAGTCTCTTACAGCGCGTCAAATATCTAATAAAATAAATGGTAATTCATTTTTTTCTTCTACGCGTAATTATATACTTCTTTATTTTTAAATATTTAAAAACGAGTTTTAATATACCCAATAAACTAATCTCGATTATTTTTCAGCGCGCGTTTGAATTTACTTATTTTAATAATTTTTCGAATCGCTTCTTAAAATACACCGATCATTCTCGTAAAAGAATAATTTCTTTAATGGTTAACATTACAGAAACTGCAATTTGAATACTATTCAGTGTACGATACTATCGACCTTATCGTAAATCGTTATTAATTGTTACGGAAAGCGGTACAATTTACGACACGTAGAAGGTTCCTACGTAATTATTAAGGTCACTTTTGTATTGCGTGTCTAAAAAACGTATTCGTTTTGAGAATACATTTTTCTATTCGTCTATTATGTAGTATTTCCTTGACCGTCTATTTATATAAATGTACGATTTTCTTCTCTCATTATTCAGATAACACCGGTTAGAATCGGATGATTTTATGTGAAATCCTCCCGTTTCGGTATTCAAAATTAGGTAATTCTTAAAATAGTCGTAAACAATTTTTCGAAATTTCCGCGATTTTGCGAACTATTTTAAACGTTAGTTAAAATTTAAATTACGTCGAATAATTAATTTCATCTACCGAAACCACTTTTTCGTTTTTAAATTGTAACGTGACGACAATAGAATAATCGCATACATTTGTGTAAACATTCGAGAATACAATTTATTTTTATTTATTTCAATTTACGAATTGAAATTTTACCGACTAACGATTCAATCACTACGTACGTCGTTATTTATATTAACCCGACAGCTGTATAATATAGGCGAATATTTCGTATTTGTTTTTTAGTTTCGTGAAAAAAGCCCGTCCGTTTTAGACCACACCACGGGGCTAATATTTCCCGAGTTCGGGCTCCGTTCGAGCGATTTTTATTTTGCCGCGTGTGTAACGCGCGCGTACATCAAAACAATCGAATTGAACGATCGAATTGATAATAAATACGCGAGTTCTGTCCGAAAAAGTTTTACGCCGTTGACTTGCCCGACACAATCATAGGCCTTGGATCAATCTAGGAAATCGTAGCTCACATAAAATATGCTTTCATGTGTGTGTGTGTGTGTGTATAGGAATATGGCTCAAATTGTCGTACACAACACGTGCGCGATAATTTATAAAGTGACGTATGAACAAACAGCGACGAAACGCCGCGATCGTATAATAAGTACACATGATTGTCACAGCGTTATTCGGTAGTTGAAAATCTCCCGGAATTTCGTTGCCTTTTAACGCTAACGTTCGTCTTTGTTCAAATAATTTCACTACTGTACTAGCCGACTTTGGCACGCGGTAATATAATTTCGTCGCCAAGCAGATGACGGTATTTTCAATAACCGGCCGACGATTTTACGGTTTTTTTTCGAACGATAAGCTTCTGTGTTGATCACCACAACGCGTCCTCGAATTATAGGCGAAATTGAAAAAAACGAAATATAAATTTGGCTAATATCGGCGATTCTCGACGCTCATTGCCGGTATTGAATCGATAACGTACCGGGTCATTGGACACCGTGACGGGAAACCGTCGAACACGCCACCGATTCGGAATAATTAAAACCCGTTAATCGGAATCGTAGTCGAGCAAATGTAATTCGATTTCGAGCGCCGGTTAGCGAAACGTTAAGTTCGAACGAAAACAAAAACGTTACGAAATTGTTCAGATCTCCGTTTCATTATATGGACACGCGAGTCTTGAACAACTGTAACCGTAAATGAACTTGGAAAACGCCTCATGTCGTATTTCAACCCGTACGGTAATCGCGTTGATTCCGTTGAATAACGTATGATAGTGTGGCGCACGTACGTTGGTTAGGAACATCGTATTCGTAATAGTTATTTTTTAAAAAAACCAACCCGCGCTAAGAATTCTCCGCTTTCTTGTACGAAAAATAATAACGATAATTCGCGAGACGGGTCTTGGTTTTACGACAATAACGAGTAGTGTGTCGTTTGCGAGTGTTTATATCTTTTCGAAACACCGCCGGCGTACATTGCGTTCATACATTCGGGCGTACCGTCGAAATTTGAAATCACGAATCGACACGCGACGTGTTCGTTATATTATTACTCTAAAACGTAGCCATAGAAGCGATAGCGCGTCGCCAATGCGCCGAACGTCGTAGCCCGCGGCCGATTCGTTGTTTGTTCGGTTAACACAACGCGTGTTGTAATCCGTCGTCGGCTGTTGCAGGTGCTGGATTATTTATTGACTTATTCGATCGACGGAACGCGCGGTTCGTTCTCCCGATTAATCACGTCGAGTTTCAACGACCGTGTCAAAAATGATTTTATATATTTCCCGTTCGAACGAAAAAAATAACCGATTGGAGCGAGAGCAACGAAATGGGTTCGTCGAAATCCCGAAAAAGTCGTGTACACCACCAGCTGTATTAGCATTACTAAATCAAAATTTCGTTTACTTTTTCTATTTACAAAACCGTACTAATTATATTACGATCCGTTACGCGTCAACGTTAACGAACACTATAAATAACACGAACGCGTTTTGATATACATAAACACGTGTGTAAGAATATACACGTATCGTCGCTAATTTGCGACTTAATGTACGTACGTCGTATACGAAATCGGCGCGTTGAGTTTAAAAATAAAATAGCGACGACTTAATTAACTACGATTTGACGTTAGATTCTAAAGTTAATTTGGACGTTGAATCCGTCGAATACCGTAATCGTAAACGTTTTAGTGCGTTCTTACAATAATATTAAGGCGTATTGCGATATATATAATTAACATTTCGATGTTCGTCGATTATTCGCGAAATTCCGCGTTCGTATATTTATGTATAAAAGGCACGTCGAAAAAACGTTACGCAATCGACACGAACGCGGTTTTCGATTGAACGCTATCGAAATACAATTATTCGAAGAAGACTTTTGTATTTGTCAGCGCTACGTTCGTTGTACGGTTGATGTATAAAAATCGAACGCAATGATTTGTCCTGACGATGGAAAATTCGCGCGAAACTTTTCGAATATTGTTTGGATAAATCGCCGAACGACTCTATACACGATATTGAACAACTTCGGTTAATTCCTTTTTTTCATTTTGTTTTTTTTTCAATAACAAAAACCGCAATTTTGTTCAATTATAACCAAAAATAAAAATACCCCTAATTACGAACGAATATAACTTATACGTTATGCAATGACAATCGTTATCTTATCTTTAATTCACTTAGCGTTCGTCGCTTCATAATATGTACGCACGTAATATTCCACGGAAAAATACCGAGTCGGAAAAATAATTTTTCGGCAATTATCGGATAGTACTTAGTGCTCAAATATGCGCTAAAAACAATAGTAAACAATTTTATTACGAATATTTCAGCAACATATATATGAAGAGTCAAAATGTTTGCCGCCATTTTGATGTTTTTTCGGTAAAAAAACGTATTTTGCGTTGAGTAACGATTAGTTTTTTTAACCCGATAAATCGTAATATCGAATCGCTTATATTTTCTTTAAATACTCTGATTCGTCGATAATTCTATAGAAGATTTTCGTAAAGGAAAAAGCTTCATTCGACGTGTGCCGTTGTAATCGGAGCATATTTATTAAATCGACGTAAATTGGTATGCCGATCGTCGATTCAAATTGTCCAATCAGCATATTCGATATTTTTGCCATACACCCGGAGCCAGTTGTTATTCCGCTAAGACATTTTTCACCTTTCGGTTTATTGCGCCCATTTTTTAGCCACAACTCATGTACCCCAGTCACAGTATATCGGTACGTTCCGGGCGTAACGATAAAACCGCAATTATTTGAACACGTCCGCCATCCTCTCGTGTAAAGAATAAAGAATTCGCCACCGCCGATTCCTGAACGTAACGGCGTTTCGTGCCGAAGTTCGCTCTCTTCTCCGTCCCCTCAAACTCCGTGGACCGAATTCCAATACAGCGACGGCATTGTTGCCGCGACGATTCGTTCGAAGCCGAGGCAATAAATATTGATTTTCGGAGAAGGGTGTCGAGAAATAAAAAATCCTAAGCTCGATCGTGATATGTCGCTGTAACGCGAGTGAACACGCGAATTTCCAACGTGTATCGATTTCCGCGTTATGATTTTTACGTAACCATTGTATAATAAGCGTCCACTTAGCGCGATTTTATAATAATCATATCACCCGACATAATACGGCCGTTATTACTATATAAGGACACGTCGGGCGTAAGTATCATATTATAAGTCGTATTTACGCGCCGGGCAGGTAAGTGGTGGACGTGTTGGCAACCGGAGTAGTGGAACGGTGACAGAAATCTCGACGTTCGTTACTACAACCGCGTTCACGATCGAACAATCGATCCCGTTTACGTATATGTTTGATATACGTTTTTCGCGTTAAATCGAATGGGGCGAAACGTGTGCGTAACGAACTTTGGAAGAAAACACGCACGGACCGTACCGCGATTTTCGTTTGTTTTAATTGTCACTTTTAGGCGGTGACACCGACGGATGCGACGACATTGAAACAATAACGTTATTATAATTATTGCCGTGTACGTGACGGTACGACCGTTTTTATTGATTGTACGGCGTCGTTTTCGAGTCGGCGAGCTACGAATGAATTTCGTGCGGCTTCGGCCCGGGCTACGAAATACACGCGTGGAGTAGGGAACGTTATTTATGTTTATCTCTTTTCGTTAGCTCGTAAAACAAAAGCTACTCGGCCCGGTTCGAAATTAAGTAATTCTCATTAGCGGCGCGAAAATAGAGCGAAACGCGATCAGACGAGTTCTCTCTCCACCACCGCGGCGAAGGTTATTCCCGCATAATATTTGTTCGAGATTCGTACGACTTGTGCCAATATTTATGTCGCACCTAACGCTGTGTATTTGAAATATATTGTTTCGACACTGTGTTTAGGACGGAAGACCGAACTCTGTTCGTCACGCACAATTCCAATTAAACGATTGTAAAAACATTACTACGCGTGTAACGTTCGGAATAAACAAAATTCGGAAGTGCGGATAATAAAAATCGAATACGAACAACTGTTGCATTACGAAAATCCTTGTGTCTGATTCGGGCACCTATAAATATTATCAGGCTCGTATTCAAAAGCGAAAACCGCATTCGGGAAATTCGAGACGCCACGAATGTATTAAATTTTTTTTGAACCATCGACGTTAAGACGAAAGAACGGATGCGTTAAATGAACAGCCCTACGGAAATGCCGAAATACCGATTTTCCACTCGTTGTTCGACCGTAAACTGATCACCCGTACACAACGACGATTTAACCCGATTATGTAATTTTACAAGTACGTCTTATGAAATCAGTTGTACAGTGTTAATGAGACAACATATATTTTTATCGTAATGTTTGTTTCGATTTTGGTTCAAGACTTGTAGGTCTAAGTCAACGGTAAAAGATCGATTTTGTGAGACAATTAGCAGTGGACCTGATTTTTTAGACTTCGTAAATGAAACACCTGAAACATCGAAAACGTATGAAGGAAAATTACGAAGAGCAAAGGGCGAAGAAGAGATATTGCGTTTGCCTCCTTGGCTTAAAACTAAAATACAATATAGACGATTTATATATCGTAAGCTTTCGTCCGATGTTTCGTTTGAAGTATCGGGCATATTTGTCCGCTTTTAACCGCCGTACAAATCTCGGTACGGTTTTACCTAATTCTTTTGACGACTGAGAAGGTCTCAGTAGTTCTAGTGCCGGATAAATCGTCCGCCAACGTGCCTGTGATTGTCCGACGAAAAATTAATTAGCGAAATAATTCCAACAATATTCGTCATTCCGCGGAAAAATAATATTTACGCTATTATTTTTCCAAAATACGTATCTTATCTATTTTATCGGCACCACTTAGCGACGATATACATTACGGTCTTATTTGCTCTGCCATTAAAATATTGTCGAAGTCGTCACCGCGCTCTTGTTTCTTCTTAGAACGAACGAAAGTGCGGCGTGTATTTAACGCTCCTGTTTGATAATTCGATTTGTCATTTTACGAAGTTACTGGAGTGAGTTTTTTCTGCGTAAGCCCGTCGAATAGACGTACCGGATATTACGATACAACCCGGTAATTAGTTCCTATTAATATTAACCATCGGTGAACATCTTCGACTGCCTCCTGAAGTCTTGCAGACCATTTTCCAACGTGTATCTAATCGAGAACCTACGTGACGTACATATTTGAGAATTTAATACAACTCCGAAAAATTTTGGAGGTCAACCAATATTTTTTTGAAAATCGACACGGGGAAATTATTTGCTATTACGTAACGATTGCTCGTGATTTATATATCAAAGGTAGTTACATTTCGTGATTTTAAAATTTTGAATTTTCGTAACATTTAAGTATCGTTGTCATATATAGATTTAGTTTTTTCGGGACTTCGGTTTCAAATATTAATTAAATACTCTACCACGAATGGAACTAGAGAACTTGTTGTAAACGTATTATTTAAAATACGTGTTTAACCGAAAACAAGTAATTTGCGAATCTACCAAAAGCATAAAAAAAAGTAGGAAAAACGAATAAAATAGAGTATTGTTAAAATAAAAATATAACTTACTAGACGAAAGTAAGTACGTCAAAAATGTACTAGAGTACTATTCTACCAGAAAAATTTCATTGCAAAAAATTAAAAGCGCGTACTATTTTCGTTAATGAATGTAATATTCATATTATATTTACGTTTTTTTCCAAATTTCATTTTTCGTGGTTAGTTATAATAGTTACAACGAGAATATTCAGTCCTTATCAGGCCCATTTCAAAATATTTGTTGTCCCAAAGCGCAGATTTTAACGTTGCACTTTGGACTTTGACGAACGTAAGCGACCAGTGTCGATGCTACGAAACGTGAAGCCTACAAATTACAAATGCAGAGTCCTTCGCATGTCTAAGAATGAATAGAGCCCTAATATTCGTATTAATACTGCTCATTCGTACTGTATATTTTCCTATCTCGAAAAAACTTTTCAAAATTTTCGTTCGTATTCAACGTACTGAATTTATTATTGTTAACGTAATACAAACGTTCGTTTTATATTTTATTATAAATAGTTCGAATCTTCGATGCCTATTATTGTAAAACAAAATAAGTTACCGGGTAAATAAATTCCGATTATTATTATTGTTTATATCTGTATTGTTGTTTATTCGAGAGATGCATTTAAATAAGCAGAGTCTTATAAAAACTGAAATCGTTCGAACTCGATTATTTGTGCAGTTCAAAATACTAATCAGACGATAACCTCTAATAATGTCGCAGAAGAAAAAAGAAGTGATCATTAACAATGTAAACATTGCGGACCTTGAACCCGTCAAATTGCTTCGTTTCGCTCAGTCCCTGTACAATGAATTGCTTAAAGAACGTAAGATGCATTCGTTACAACAAGTCGACAAAAATCAAAAATTGATATTTTTGAACAACACCAGAGATAATATGACGAAACTCAAACACGAAATGGATAGTATGCAAAACATAGCCGAACAAAATCCGTGCCAGATAAACGATCTCGAAATACGCTTGCGACAACAACGCGCGTATTACAACGACGAAAATGACTACAATTTGAACAATTTACGTCTAGAAAATGACGAAATAGAAAGGAAAATGTCATCGAAACATGAAAAACAAATCGAAGAGTTATTCAAATTGAATGCGTTACAACAGGACGCGCTAAAAAAGAAAGATACGCAACACAGACATCAAATAAATTACATGCGGCAGAAACACGTAAAACTTGTATATGACAAAACTGAAAAGTTAGAAGAACAGATGGTCCAAGTATTGAATAGAATGGAAGAACGACGATTAAACGTATTTCGTCAAGACGAAGAAAAGCGTCTTCTTGAAATACAAAGTTATCGACGTATTAACGATAAAAATATGAAATATACGACTGAAAAATACGAAAACGAAATTGTGTATTTAATGACGTATTACGACGACAAAAATAATAAAGGCATAGAATTGACGGAAAACTTAAAAAAAACGATAAAAAAGTACGTCGACAGGAACAATTATTTGAATCAATACGTGTTGGATATTAAAGAGGAAAATAAAAAAATTCTCGGCGATTTACTGGTAATCGAAAATAATAAACGATATTTAGAACAGACAAAAAGTAAAGTCGATAGCGGCGTGGAAAGATTACGTAACATAATGAAGAATATAAATAAATACGAAACTCTTTACAAACTCAAACGCCAAGAAAACGAATTATTAGAAAAAACGAATAACGAGTTGAAGCAGAAAATACTCGATAATTGCCTAGAATTAAATCGGTGTATCGAATTGTAATAATATAATCCAAACCTAGTCAACGAATTTTTATAAAAAAATATATATATATAAATAATATAAATATAATATAATCGCGTTGAATAAGATATAATTGTTACTGAATGCATTTTATAGACGAATATACAGAGGTAATAATTGACAATTCCGTATGAATTTGGCGAGTAAAGGTCTTTCAAACGCTGCTAGTATATCGAGTTCTTTACGTTGAACACGACCATCGTATAAGTAATAGACGTCTATTTAATAACGTCGTGGATTCACAAATACGTTTGTGAATACGAACCATTATTAAGCACATTTAGAATGTCACGTTTACGAATAAAGCGAACGAAATACGAGTTTCAAATAACTTAAGCGTAACGTTTTTCAAAACATTTAAGGGAACGTCCTTAAGTACAATGCCAAAGCAATTATAAAAAATTTCACGTTTTGGATAGAAAATCCGAAATGTATATCGATAAACGAATCGAATGTAGAACGCGCAGTCTGTATAATTAATCGTAAACGATTATATTTCGTTTTTATAAGCGAGTCGCTCGCGAGGGTTTTAACGATTCCAATATTCGGATATTATCCGTCCAACAAGATACGTTTGTTAAGATTGCGAAATATTATTGGGTATGAGCCGTACTGACTACGATAGATTACAAAAAAAAAAACACTCGAGGAAATAACGAGGTTATTCCATCGGCGTGGAAGTCAATACGAGATAAAATATTAAAAACTAGTGTAAATAACAAGGCGCGTATATATGGAACACTTCGGTTCTATAACGAAACATAAATCGTATTAACTTCTTACGCATAACGATTCCGCGTAAATGGTCGAGATACGGAACGTTATTGTTAGAAATCGGTTAACCGTACCCTATTTATCGGAGTACCGGAGCGCCATAGACTTAATAAGAATACCGAAAACTAATAGCACGCGACGAAAGAAACTAAATTGTTATATACGGAAAACGTACAGACGTATTTGATAATTCGCGACACAAACACTCTGGCGCATTTGTCAACGCCGTTTTATTAATTACGTTCTTCAGCACCTTCGGCCGTACAGGAATTTTTTTCGTAAGGGAAAAACATGTTTTCGTACAAAGCCTCTTACTGGCAGCGTGCACGTTTACACGGAGGCGGTTACGGCGGTCGTGAACATTCGTGAAATCGATACCGATTTACGGGTCGAACGTATAAAGCGGACACGTGAAACGGGTTATGCCTTTTTCGAAACCGCGAGTGTTTTTCGATGGCTCGCGCGATCGTCGATTGGCTCGTTGTCGCCTCGAACGCACCCGGAAACGGGTAATAAACGGAAAAAAAAGAAAAGAGAAAAACGCACGTAACACCGTAATGACGGATTGTTTTTAAGGACGTAATATATACTGATGGCCGTCCCGAGTTTAGCTCGAAAATGTCTGCGCGCGTATTCGACCGTATCGGTATCAAGGTCGTTGCAGGGACGTGGACGGAATCGCGTATTTAATCGCGAAGAAAAAAAATAATAATCCGAAAGGAATTCGGTATTTTTTTTCTATTTCGTTTCTTTTTTCTCGTCTCTTTTTCTCCTCCCGTAGCCAATTAACAAAAGCGTTTCTACAGCGGAATAACGACGACAACTCTAACGTACTAAACGCTTCGTTCGGATAATCCGATAACGAATTCTTCATACGAACACGTCGCGTCAGACGTTTTTTCACGCACGCTACACACGGTCGTACAGGACCAATACCACCGTCGATCCCTCCAACGTCTCCATCATTAGTTACGTATACGAATGATAATTAATTATTACGTCCGTATCGACGACATTATTGTCGTCGCGGTGTTGAACGAATTTCAATTATCGTTAGTAAGCATTTTCTGTTTAAGCGTTTTCGAAATTCGGTATACTACGAATCGTGTGGTGGACAGAATTAAATTTCGTTTTTGTTTTCGTCGTTATTCCAAATCATTCGTTCGAAAGACTCGGCTTATCGCCGTTCTCTACTTATTAGCGTAATATAATAAGATTAATAAACTTTTGACAAGTTCTTATTAATATACATATGGCATTTCGAACATTCCTAATAATCGAATTAAAATAAAACCATACGTTAATAAAGTAATAAACTCTTGAAAATTTCTGGATAAAGTATTAAAAATTTCAGGACCGTTTTTGTTAATTTTGACAGAAAAAGAGAGAGAGAGAGAGCCGTTTATTTAATTACTTAGCACGACAAAAAGTTAAACAAGTCTATATAACGATGATTTTTGTGGAAGAACAATTAGCTTACCAACTCAATCAAGTTGAATGGAATTATGAACTATAGTTTAAGCTTGCGACTTATATATTCGTCGATATGGTTTTTTCATTTTTTGATACTTAAAGCACGTTTGAAACACGAAAATTGCCAAATAATTCAAAACGCTTTCGTTATCAGTTTTGGCCGTCAGGATATACGTGTAATTTTAGTGTTTTACGGCACGACACGAATATTATACTTATATGTGTGTGTGTTTATTCGAATATTGTAATTGACGCCGGGCAAACGGACGACGCGCCCTAAACACTCGCCGATATTTGTCATTTCATCGCATTGGTTACTCAATACTAACAATGACATATATATAAATGTATATCATTGTTATTATATAGGTGTCGTCTATAACCGATATCATTGGACCGTAGATGGATATTTTTTTAACCTCGTTTCACGCTCCGTCGACATTACAGAGGACGTCCGTTCTTCTTATAATTTATCCCTGGAAATGTGTATATTTACACACATACGCGCACGTGCACACGCACACACACATACGCACATACACACATATACACGCACTCACGCACACACGTTCCGCGGCATCGTGGCGTCGTATTCACATTGCGTTCGTTTATATTTAATATGTTTCGTTTCTAAACGACGGACGCGCGTGGCGTGAAGTCAAACCCCAAACGGCGACGCGATGACGCTCCTCGAAAACGGTAATACAACGTCCGCTATAATATATAAGTAATTATCATAATATATAGGTACGAACAACCGCCGATACCGACAGTAATGGTCGTCGCGATTCACGACACCGTCGAAATAACAATCGAAAAGTGACTTCGTACGTGGCGTTATTATTGTAAACGTAACGTTCGATTATTTATCGTTGCGTAGAGCGCACCGGACGACGAAAAGTTGGGGTACGCGAATCGAAAGCGTAGGAAGTGCCGGCGTATATCGAATACACCGAGAATATACGATGTAGAAAAATTGAAACGCGCGATTCCCCCTTAACCCCAAACCGCGTACGCCGTCCGCCTTTTCGTATTTGCCGATGAAAAAACCGGCGTTGACACGGAGGTCGGAAAAAGTCGCCGACAAATACGCGCGGCCCGCGTATTTAGAAATATAAGCGAACGAATCGAGAACGATATCGTCTACACCTGTTCACCATTCCGGGCGACGCCGTTAGGTTCGCGTTACTAGCGTGTTTATGTAAACACGAAGCACGAACGGCTGGGTACAAACCTCCTGCCCCTCCCTCGGGACCTCTTCCTAATATAATTCTATTACGTGGAAATTAATTAAATTACCGCGGTAGTCGTATTTGTTTTCGGGCTACCGCGTGCACGAATGCACACACAACGCGCTATAACACCGCCGTGAACAGTATCTACGTACGATTATTAACGGCCTATGGAATTTACCGCACCGATATTGTTCGCCGAAAATTCCGATACGCCTTAATCGAAATGTATTGCATTATTAAAAGGCGAAATGTATTCTTATCGATCCGATAAAAGTCGGCTATACGTAACCGTATATTTTTCGAAAATTAAAAATAAATAACCCGATAAATTTTCAAAAATAATTTACATACTCCACAATACGCGTTTCGTGTTCAAGTGTACAACGTTAATTAAATAAACGTTACATTCTGCTCGACGAATCAAATACAATGACGTATACTATTTCTTTTACGGAGACACATATGATTCGGTCGATAACGGATCGATCTTAAAGAAAACAAAAACCTATCGAAAAAACCGCGCTTTCCAAAACTAACGACCAATCGAAAATGTCCGCGTCGAAACGGTCCGCGAAATAACGGCTATAAATATTCGCGAAACGTTCGATTGTATATAATAACAGTCGAAAATATCGAAATTGACGACGTTTTACGTATTTTGTTCATTTCCCGGAAATATTCGCCATAATTCGAAATTCGCGGGATACAGGCGAAATGAACATACGGCTTTAGCAGTAATGGCGTGTTTCTAATATAGGCGTATATTATATTTCCCGACAGTCCAACCGTCCGCGTTAATGATGATAAATGATATACACGCGCGCTCGCGTTACCGCGGCGGTTCGACACTTATAGTAATTGACGAGGACCAAAATAATGTCCCTCCCCGGCCGCCGCCGCTCACTCCACGTCGTGTACAATTACGATTGTACGAAGCCTAGTGACGTACGTTCTGATCGATCGAAACGGTGGCGGCGACGGCGATCTACATAATATTCTCAATTATGACCGTATTGTGTATAGTTTAAGCGGTCCAAGGACCCCAGTCGTTCTATTTTACGCCGTTGCCGGTCGCACGTGCGCCAATAATATTAATCGGTACGCGAAAATAATCGCCGGCATTTCGAACAACGAAATGCCGATTTCCAGCGGCGCTCGAAAAAATAAACCCGTTTTAAAAATTGCGCAATACCGCCGTCGGTACTACGTGTTATGTGTACCACTCAACTGCAGCGCGAACGATCGAACACTATTATAAAATCGTTCTTTTAATTATGCCGACGTAATAGACTTTTTTCGTTTTTGTTCAAACAACACTGACGTTATTGTTTTTTCGGGTTTCAATAATTACGTCATTTTCGTGATCTCGTTTTTTTTTTATTATTATTATTCGTTAGGAAATTATTAGGAAATCGCATCGGTCGGGTTCAGCTGTCATAAGAACGACTTTTGATTTCTACAAAATAATAACGACCCGGTACGGTATACGATTTATTTTTACCGTTCGCTATTATTTATACGTTTATTCCGTTCGATTAAACGAGTTTACGATACTCGTCTACGTTTTAAAAATACTTTTACCCTAATAAAAATTTAAACGAAAAGATAAACGTTCGAGTCAAATTTTCGTTTGTATTCGGTCGACAGGTTATAAACACACGCACACAACATTTCCGCGTAACTTATAGTTTTCTTGTGAAATAAATTTATAATTTTGACCAAAAGTGGCCATTAACTAGTTAAATGTTAAGTTAATTATTACAATTATCCAGTTTAGTTAACACGTTAGAAACGAGTTGTTCAAGTTCGAAATTATTACAGCGAATTAATCGACGACGCGAGAATGAAAATATTAAAATATTGTACTTTGTATCTAAAGATTTTTAATGAAATATTACAAACGTATGTTTAAAGTGGTACGTTACGTAACGTACTTACGTGGTAAAATAACAAAATCGTATCTTTCATAATTTTACGTTGAATTCTCAATTTTCGTACCGAAATAAAATTGATCCGATTTAAACGTACATATTTTCCGTCGTAAATTGAAAATGTTTTTTGTCGTCTTTAATAATATTTAACTTATTCAAGCGGACTCTTATCATAAATATACCCATGTTTTTTTATAGTTGGCGCATCTTTGACGTCATTTAATACGTTCGAATAAATTACGAAGACGATACGTTCCGACTACTTACGTTTGAACTGTAACGACAATTGCCTATCAATTATACGTATATAATAAAAGCGCACACATTTCGCTTGTCTCTTAAAATGATATTAACCTGTTTCGTTAGTATATAATTTTCAATTTTCATTTATCATCCGTTACCAGATTAAAGGTTACATCTATGAAGTCTAAATATCCGTTAACACCCGAATACGAAACACGAGTTCGCAAGTAAATACTAATTGTAGCGTACCGAGCGAATTGTGACTCGTGATTATTTGTAAAACCTAATCGAACACGATCGATTTTCTTTTTTAATAAGAAAAAAGCGACTTATCCGGCGGACGTGAAAAATACGATTCCGACCGTCGTTCAGATATTAAGCGAACGCGAAAAACTATGGTCGACGTTTTGCGCGCACGAGAAAATCCGATTCGTAGCGCGATTTATAAACGAAACTAAAAAATAATCGCACCGCCCGTAAGTATAAATCGAATTTATAACGGGCGGTTAATGGTATCGGTGGGTGGGTAATGGAGGGGAAAATGTACAAAAACGATACGCCGCCCCGGAACGAATTCCTAATTGAGCCACCGGTTACGCCGTCTCCCTTATCGCCCGGGGGAAGGCTACGACGCACGTACCGGCAACGTCGACGACGACTACGACAACGGCGACGACGTGTGTGACGTAAAGGGAAACGAACGGGTACGTATTAAACGGATTACAATATAATAAATTAATATACGCGGAGTATTTTGACCGAACCAGATCACCTTGTCGCAACGGCGGCGGCATTCGGACACTGAATTTCGATACGATAATCGTCGTAACGCGTGTAAAATGCATCCGCGCCCGACACTTTACCGCCGATATAGATCCGCGTACGTCCGATATTATAATATCGCGTCGCGTGTTATTTTATTGGTAAATACCATAAGCGCGTGCGCGCGCGCGCGTGTGTCCTTGACACGACTACCCGCGTCACCATACAGGTCACGGTTAGATAAAACGATTGTTATACGCATGTAACAACGTGTGCACACTTGTCGACCAAATATTTCGCCGGCGTACATTTCCACTAGGGAATGCAACAACCACGACTGCCGCGTCCGTGTGCCGGTATACCGCGCCAACTCGTCCCGGTAAGAGGAAGTAGGATACGTACGGTATATCTCGACGTCCCGGCAATCGTCGTTCTTTTGGGTTGGAAACGACGCCGCGTGGAGGACGCGGTGAAGCTGTACTCGAGGTTGTGAAAGACGGCTGAACGTGTTCTAAGGATCCGTCGAGAACCAGCATTTTCCACATTTCCGTCTCGTTCGTCGTTTTCGCTATCGAGTCGTCAACGATCGCTTTTCGTGTTAGCCGCGAGCGTTTAAGTCCCCTGAAACGTGCACCGACAATTTACGATATCATTAACCATTTCGGTCGGTAAATGTTCTATATTAGTATTTTTCGTATAACAACAGCTACGAACGATACGTGTAATAACTAATAAGTATTTCGGATAAAGGCCAAATGGACAATATTTCGTTTAGAAGCGACGGTCCAATTTGTACGTTGTTCCGCGTACGCATTTTCGAAAACCACGGAAGTGGCCCTAAATAAGAGCCGCTTCAATGTATTAATCGCGAAAGTCTTTTTAACGTAAGAAAATACTACCGAAATTTTCGAAAAATTCTTACTATTAGCGTTCGATTACGCGTGAAATTTAATTACAAAATTTATCGTACATTAACGAAAAAAAAACCGTTTTTTTTTTCAAATCGTACGTTACAATTTTTATAACGATAAACGTATAAAATGTAATTATCCCTCACTTCCCGATATAAAAAATATTTCTTCTTCTCGTAGTAAAATTTAAATCTCGATAGAAAAATTATTTTATTATTTTCCCGTTTCGAATTATCTCTCTATTTCTTTCTCATTCCTTCGATTTATCTTTCAATGGTTCTCCCTTCTGCACTCTTCATCGCTCCAATTCAATTCGCGATATAAGTAACATCCTTTTCGGTTGTCCTATTCTAATTTCCCGACGCGAATCCCTTCTAACTTTTGTAATTTTGAATAAAATTCCTCCTTCCTTCTCGGTTCGTACCATCTTACAACATCTGTCGTTTAATTCGTCGATATTGTTTTTCGATAATTCTCGTTTTGTCGTAATGACTTTTCGTAACTTTTCTACTTATATCTATATTTGTCCGTAGTTGTCGTACCTGATTGTTTATATAAAGTCTTAAATAAAACTATAAACGTATAAAATAAAATTTGCCGTTATAAAAGAACGTCCGTCAACAAAACCGTAACTTTAATTTGTTAAAGTAATAATTACTTATCGAATTAAACGAATTCGTTGTTAAAGTAAAAATCGTGCGACGTTTAAATATATATTTATATTATATATTATATATATTATAATATATATCGCGATTTTTAACGATATTCGACGGCGAATTACGTTATTCGTTGTCGTTTACCGTAACGCGAAACGTCATATTCCGTGTAAATATATAAACGCGTTTATGTTCGTTTAGAGCGCCGTTTAGGCACATCCGATTTTGAAACCCGTAACGCTATAAAATATATTACATACAAACACGTTGCCGGAGTGTAAAGGTCATCGGAAGTCTCAGCCTCCGCTTTTCGACGCGTTCCGCGTAGGTATCGTACGTAAACGTTACAACGATATACGTACGTTGGTATTGCGATACGGGTGCATTAGACGGTACTAAACGCAATTATACAACAGGTGGCCCGTGCAATAACGCCGGCGATTTATTATTATATTGACCGCGGGACGTGTCGACCGGCGTACGTACGCGCGCGGATTTACTAATCTGACGAACGACCGAAGCGATTTCGAACTATATTAACGCTTAAGCGCGCATTGCGTACACGCGCGTAAAACGGTTATATTTTTTTATCGTCGGCCTGCTCTATCGAGAATTAACGCGCCGATCGTATTTCCGCGTTTTCTTCGTTCCAACAAACGCCGGTAACTACAACGAACGTTCGACTATAGAAATCGTCGCTACTTTGTCTATACTACCGTATAGAAGAACTACAACGAACGAATCGAAACTAACCGTCGACCGGTAATACAAAAGGTACAAGAAGAGTGCGTCGACAAAGCACGAAACGTTAATTCGAACGGAGACGCCCGAACTTCACGGCGAATTTAAAATTTAAAGAATTATTTTTCCGTGATAAAACAAATCGAAATACCGGGGCGTCGAATCCGTCTCCCCCCCCCTGTGTTGTTTCGAAAAACGTTTTCGCTCAAATACGTGACGTAATACGCTCAGGTACGCGCGTTTATTATCCGCGTCGAAAACTCAATCGGCATTTTGCAATATTGGAAACCGGCCTAGTTTTTATTTTATCATTATTCGACATAATCGTAAACGTGTTATCTAATATCGTGTACGTTTACACAATCGATTTAATAACGATCTTGGCTTGTTATACTTTGAATTCCGCACGAACTCGTCCACTATACGTATCTATATAAATAAACACCGTACACGACGTCGGCGAATAGTGTACCGTGTTTAATTAGTTTCCGAATAATAAACATAACCGGTACCAATGATATGATTATTTTTATGTCCAGTACAGTCGTTTACCACATTCCATATTATTATGTGTAAGTAATATATATATATATATATATATAAATGTGTGTGTGGGGCAACTTATATTACGTTGTACCGTACTCGGTTTCTTTTTAACGATTCTCGCGGGATGTAGAAAACGTTTTTAACGATTCTCGCGAGATATATAGCTTTTTAATTTATATATCTAGCGACATTGGGCACGTCGACCGTTTATTTATCTCGTCGTGTTCATATTGAAAATACGCCATTTAGGTTCAACTCTAAAAATATTTTTCGTCTGAACTTGAAAAAATTGAATAAGCCGTTAAATTTAAAAAACAAAACATTGGTTTATTAAACGCTTAAATTAGTAATTAGCGACGAATAATTACAATAAAAGCGCGAAAATTCGTCTTAAATATATTACATTGTCGTATAATAAAAATCCGCGTGTCGACCGTTCATTTTACAAAAACTATCGAAATAAAAATCAATTCGACGTTCAAAACGCGGATGGAAACGATCGCTTCGAAGGCAAATCGTTTATATTTTGCTATTCGAAAACGTCAATTCGGTCTTGACCGTGAATGTTTTCATTTTCCGTCGATAACAATACTACTCGGGTATATTTTGTGTCGTTTGTATAAAGTACCGTTCGACGACAGCTCGGCAAGCGAATATCGACTGTCGTCATGTAAGTCGCGCACAAACCAATAACAACAACACAAGTGCATGGACAACGCGAATAAAAAACTGGTCCGCGTGGTGTAGGTTGTTGAGTCGGTGGTGTTGCAGCTGCTGCGCGGTTATGTCACGGAGGCCTGGAATGTCCTCCGACCGCGATATAATAATAATTGTAACACTACTGAATGAGCTTTCTTTTCTCGGATAATTTATTTCGCAGCGCGAACGCATTACCGTGTTAGGCATATTTATATATACCTTGCCGTACTTATATATGTATACGTATATACGACACTGGGGGGATTGTTTCGCCGCAAACCAGCGATTGTACGCCAACATTTCGAACGAACGTTATTTCCGTGTTTTTTGTTTGTTTGTTCATTACTGTCGGATCGTTTAAGGAATGGGGCGTTTTTCAAAAAAATAACGCGCCTTTCCGTTTGTCGGACTCGTTGATGCCATCGTTGGTCGATTACACCGTCCGGAAATACACGTACGGATACGCGTTCAAAAACGTCGGCAAAATCGATATATTTCCGTGTGAAACGTGAAAAAGTTCGCGTTCGTATCCGTCTCGCGCACACTCGTGCGCTCGATCCGTACATGTGCGTGGACTACTAGTGCGGTTTCATTGTAAATATTACTTTGAAATACTAAATCGAAAGAAATTTCGTTTACAACGCCGAACACGATATAATCAATTCGTCATTTCGATCCATTTCGTATTTCGCAACGAAAAACAACGAAAAAAACTCCGGAAAAGCTCTTGCTCGAAATAATCTCCAATTAATAATGCCCTAAAGCTGAAATACGGAAATTTGTAATATTTACGCTTTTTCTTACGCGTACCGCGTATTACTTTCGTCGATATAAACACATTTCGTAAACAACACATACATTATGGCAAATTGTAACTTTCGCTTGTTTTTTTGAACTTTCAGTATATTAAAATTGAAAATTTTATCGACTTCGATCTCGTACACGGAAACGATACAACTCACGTGCCGATAATGAAACTAAATCCAACGTATATAGCACGTTATTACATTATTTTAGTACTTCTGTGTCGCGCACGCATTCGTATCAATCATATTACACCGAGCGCGTCGACTAGCGACTTTTCAACCGGCCCGACACAACACTATACGCAATCCGCGCACGTTCTACGTATTTTCAACGGTCGAGAAAGTCGTCGAATCGCCTGTATTAACGAACACACGAGTAGCGCGTGGAATATTATTATTATTCACTTTAGAACGTTCGTAAAAAATGTCCGTCCGATTTGATATATGCGGGAAAATTGTATAAAATACGGCGGCGAATTCAATTAAAAGCGAAAAAACGTGAAATTCGTGTATGTCGCTACGTAACCGACGCCTGGATGTGTGAAGTGTAAAATTGGCATGATGAATAGGGTTACCGCGAGAACTAATCCCATCAGCACCGTATGAAGATGTACGATCGAAAGTGCCCATTTTTTATTTAATACATTTTATGGAAAAATACGGTACGGCGTATAACTTTCGGTTATTTTTTAAAGATGAAACGTCGTTTTATATCGAAAACAATTACATAAACAATTCGAATTGTTTTTCATTTAAAAATCTCGGTCACTAACCAGTGCTCGAAACGGATTCGTATCTACGTTTTGTGTATTTGGCGATTATCACTTAAATAATTTATTTTTCTAGAGAAGCGAGAGATTGGAGTATACGAAAAGTGCGTAACTTACCACACACACACTCCGTATTCACGTGTATATAAAACATAAATAAAACCGTAGAAACTATTATAATATTATATAGTATTATAAAAATACTTTTTCGATCGTAACTATAGGAAATTGAAATAGTTTTTTTTTAATAATATTACGAAACAAACTAATACTATCGTTGATTTAAACGCTATGCATATATATATATATATATTATAATTTACACGTTTATCGTATTCCGTATGGTTTAAGGTGTAGTATAAAAAATTGGGACTCCAGCTAAGAAAATATTACGTATATATAATAAATTTGAACGACCACCGTCGCGATCTTATCCGTTTATTTTCATATCTTTATTTTTCAAACGCGCTCGGCAGTGACGTCTAGAAAATTTATTTATACGCAACGGAAAACAACGTTCTCCCGTTCAACGGCGGAATATTATAATATCATTATCGCGCGTGCCGACTTTTTTAATCTCGATTGGCTGTCGGGCAATTTACGCGGAAATTTAACCGCGTTCGTGGTACCAACGACTGCAGTCTGATCGCGTACGCGTATTTATATTATAATAAAAGCACTCGGACGGAGGAGAGACGACAAAAATGCCCGGGGCGTTCGTTGGTGTCTTATACGATATAATAATTGACTCGTTTCTAAAGTTTTTTTCGCCTTATCTATTATTCGACGAGCCGCGGGGTACCTATGTCTATGTATAGTTATAGTTGTCGGTGTTTCAACTATAATAATATTACGTTGTACGCGGCGAGTGATTAAAAAACGATTATCCGAGTCGGGACGATTGCTTCGACGCGAACGCTGTATTAACGAACGCCACTGAAATAATAATAATAATAATAATCATACAAGGACGCGGATGTCGGTGAAAAAGGATTGAGACGAATTTTTTTAAGGCCTAAGTAACGATAATTTGTCAATTTTTACTCATATTTTTCGTCTTCAATATTCAATTGATTTAACGAAATATCAACGTATTGACGTTTCGTTTATTGTATCGTGAAAGACGTTCGAATATGACCACTTTTTCGTTATATTCGTAAGAATACAAACGTGTAGATTAGGCATCGAGTACAGGAACGCGTTTCTTCGCGACGGTTCCGCATAACCGAACGATCCGAGGTAAATTAGTGTTCGCTGTCATTGGTATTTCGTACACCTAAAATAATACCGACCGCCTGACTAGGAATACGAAAAATATTCGCAGACTATATAATAATAATGAAAATAATATGCACCCGCAATACGTATCGTGTTGTTCGCTCGAAAACCCAAACGATTATAACGTACAGACCATTTCTCGTCCAATAAGTATTATTTATCTATTTTAATTATCGTATCCATTATTGATTGCGGCATGTTATAGAAACTATATATATATATATACTGTTAATAATTATGTTCGTGTGCGGATACTAAGAGTCAAACCTATATAATATGCTAATAATAATTGTGAGTCGGATTGCGTGGTATCGATGAATATAACGTAATAGCTGTTATAAATAAATATCCCGATAGATAATAACTAGTTTCGACTTCGGCTAGGACGTATTTGATCGATCGATTTTTCGTATTTTTCTCCGTGAATCATATATATGTATATTAATACTTCGTTCAGGGTCAAGTTTTCGACGCCAAAAGGGTAAACGACGAGAATAGCGCTGACCGCTAACTTAGATACAACCGTAACAAATTCTAAATTGAAAATAATTTACCGACCGACTCTTTTTCGTTTTTCGCAGGAAGACTGGCAAGTGTGGCAGGACACCATGACTTGGCTGGGCAACCCGATGGGCCCGCAGGCCTCGCCCGTCTACATGTGCGGGTCGGGCACTATCCCGGCCGGTTTGGCCGTGGTCTCGGCGACGGCGGTGGTCCCTTCGGCGGACAGTCAGTGCCGATGCGACCCGATCGCGACTCCTCTCGCCTCGGTCATCGGCCATACCGACCACCACCAACCGGACGCGGGTTACGGCACCGAGGAATTCATCGATCTGGACATGTTGATCAACTACGTGGCCGACCAGCACAACGGCACCACTAACCCGTCCATGCCGCTGGACGTCGTCAATTACGTTACCGACAAGCCGTACTACAGCAGGTAAACTCGCGACGAATTTTTCTTACAGTCTAAAGAAACAACAATGCTCGCGGTACATCCAATTTCAATTATTTGAGACGAAAACTCGTAAACTGGTTCTATAGCGCTACTTTTTGTAAAATACGCTTATTCGTCGATCGTGATATAATACGTAGAATTACGCGACTCGACTTTAAAAATATCGTTGTTATTAAATGAGAAAATATGAAATAGTCTTGTATCGCGAAACGTAATACATCTTCACGTAGCGTTGAACGTTTTTAAAAATAATACTATATCGCAGTCGTACGGTGGCAATAAATTAGGGAAAAACGACAATTGTAAAACGTATGAAGTCTAATAGCGTACCGGTGGAAATGATAAATATTCGAATCGAATTTATTGATTCGTGTTCGTACAATTTACGGAAATCGAACGTTTAAATTCCATAAACCGCGGTTATTTCCGTGATTTGGAAAACTAACGGTGCGATATAAAAAAAGAAACTGAACAACGCTATAAAGAGTAACAAGCCTGAGACGAAATAACGAAGTCGTATATCGGTTCGTATTGGATCGAAATGTCGACAATTGCTTTAACGTAGTTACTCGTTTTATATCATTTTGCTTCCTTAAATAGAACAAAAAGTAGCGAAATAAACGCGTAAACTTTTAATCGATTGGCTAGAATTCCGGCTTTTTTTACGTGCTTACGTATTATACGTTTTCGTATTAACGAGAAACGGAAAATGATAGTAATTGCCTTCCAGCGTCATACCGATCCGATCTAACCAATCCGTGATTTGTTCGAACGGACGAAAAAACCAAACGGGAACTACTGAAGCGAAAAAAAACGCAATACACGCACTTGAAATACCTCAATGACGACATTACGACCAGTATCGCTTAGATCGCGTATTCGATGTATACGATCTGTCTGGTCAAAGTGTATTTTTTTTCGCCGATCGGCCGGAGGGGTATATACCGCTTTCACTTGTTTTACTTGACGGCACATGCGTTTTACAGTTTCCGACATGGTTTACTAATTTATTTCATTCGATTAAACGCGTACGTAATTACATGAAATCCGTATCGTAACACACTACGGTAAATATTTACTAATGAGGTTAAAATAGATTGTACTTTAAACGATAATTCGTGTTCGCAGTTTTCCAAAACCAACACCGTTCTCGACTCGCGTAAAAACACAGGGTTTATTCACGTAGTAATTTGCGGCCCGTCGAAGCGGTTGAAAAAAGTCGAGGAAACGCGATGGAATTCGTTACGAAATATTGTTTCACGAAGTTGGGACATCGACAATTTCGTTAACGAAGTCAATTTTAATTTCAAACTGAGCGAAACACCTTCGTAAACTCGTAATTGAACTAGCTAGCTAGCATTCGGAGCAAGTCACGCGACGAGTTGCGTTTAAATTCAAATCAAATTTTCGATCGAAAAGATCTTCGGATTATCGAAAACGTTTATTCGTTTTACTCTAATATTTGTGTATAATTTCGAAAATACTTCATATCAACGCGATCGTACGTCATACTTGAACATTTTTAACGCGAACGAAAAAAATGTACGTAGAAAATACGTTAACCTAACGCCAATCCTTGTTGTAAATACGAAATACGGTGGTGCGTTATAAGCCGCGACTAACGATGATCTATTGTGTGCTTGTTGAACACTGTTCGACGCGTTATTGACGTGATGGCGTAGCGCGCTTATTTTCAATGATCATTCCGCCAATTGAATACGATACACCAACTCACAGAAACTACAGTGACGTCGGACAAGTGAACAACGTAAAACCACAAACCTCAAACTGTTTGTATATATATTTAAAATGTCAATAATAAATATATAACGTGTTCGTAATTCTTTTCTTATAATAATGTGCGTACAATTAACACGACTTTATTGAGAACTTTGAGGTAATAAATATTTAAAAATTGATTTAAAAACGCGAGCGCGTGTAAATTCCCGAAATTTACTGAAACTATAATTTTCTATTAAAAACTCGTCTCAAAACGTCAAATACCGTCTGATGAAGTTAGGCTAATATTTCAACTAGTTTCAATGTATTTCAAAATCTGACGTGACGTTCGGTACCTACGTAACGTTTTTGGCACGTTCAATTGCGCACATCCGAAGACGACCTAAACACGAAAAATTCAAAACGTTTCTAAACGTTTATGATGAAATCTGGACACTTTATTTTATTCGACTCGTTATTAACCGGAATAGAAAATTATCGATAATTTGTCGTCTTTCCGCTTTCAACTATTCAAGTTACGAATGAATTCGTTTTTAATTGAAACGTTCCTGGGCAAAGAAATTCAAGAACAAATATCGAATAATCAATTGGCGAAAACCCCGCTTATCGCCGATTTAAAATCGTTCTAAAACGATAATATAATTTTTCGCTTGTCGAATTCCCCGTTCAAATTAATTTAATTAAACACGATTCCTCAAATTCTAGAAAATATATTATTTTAATTTTAACGAATTCGTGTTTGGGAAACAATATTTTTTAATAATAATACGAAACGTCGTAAACCGTAATTGGTCGAAATAAACGCAAATACAAGAATAGTTTTTTAGTTGTGTTTTATAACGTATTTCGGATAGAAGTTCCACATACGTCGGATAAGTCACCTATATAATAACAGTTGGCCGTAACTGCGTGAGTTTGGTATCGAATCGGATTGGAAAGTGATTTTATATACAATATAAAGTTTATGTAATAATTAAAGTTTTAACGTTAATTTATTAAAAGGAAAACACGGCGATTCGCGAATCGTTAATATTTATATAAATAAAATAACCTCGCTTTGAAGTATTTCTATTTAAAATTCAAACCCGATCGATATATATATATATAAATAATAATAAAAAACAAACGTAATAAATACGAAATCGTCGTAAGTGAAACTATGTAAATTTTGTTTCGTATACTTATATCGTTTTTCGTATAAACGCCGAGAAGCGTTCCTGTTTGCGAACGGTTAGGTATTTATAATATTATTTTTATCGTCCGCCGAGGCCGAACGAAAATTAACGTGACATAAATGACATAGCGAAATCAATTAATACACATTTGAAATTCGGTCGTATATTTTTACTGGCGGTCGAGTATATTATATACTCGACGAATACGTACTTGCCTCGTATTTTCCGCTATTGTACATTTTAGGTTAACCAATCGGAACTCGTTATAGTTCGAGCGTTTAAAAAAAAAAAAACGCTCGCGGAAACCGACGATGTACGTTTTATATTTATGTAAATCTCTTAGATATATTTAAATTAATGGCGAAATATGACGAAAAAAACCACTAATTCGTTTTTGCTTTTTTACGAAACGCCCGCTTAGTATAACATTTGCCTTAGACTGCCAGTGATTTCAATTCACGTAGCGCGATCACGGTCGTTAACGACGAATAAAGTAATCCATACTCGCGCTTACGGGATAGGAAACGAAGTTAATATTTCGCTATTCTAAAAACGGTCGAAAAATGTAAGTATCGAAACGGCCGTATTTCGATACGAGTTTACGTAACGCCAGTGTACGTGAACCAGTACCACGTTCCCAAGCGAAACCCGGCAACACCACCGTCCGTTTTGGTTCTGTTACGCGATCCATCATCGCGCGCCGTTAATTATTGATTTTTCAATGTCGGCGTCGTTATGACAGTAAACCGGCCATTAAATTTTCAAAGCCATTTCACAAATTGTTCCCGGGCAGAGAACACGTATTAATGACGAAACCCGTTACGAATAATGTCCGGAGACTGGCTGAATGTTGAGATTGGCTGACCGTAACTTTCTCCGCGAGTAATGTCGACATTTCGAGCTTTGTGGTGTTTCGAAATCACGGAGCCTTGCCCCAAAGCCGGGCAACCTCGATGATGCACATAAGTATACGTACGCATTATTATAAAGACCGGAGCCTATGCGGCCTATTATCTGTAGCGCGTTATTGTTTTTGTTCCGTATAATTTCGCTATAGATCCCGCGTAGTTTATATAGATCGTAGACCTTTAGTACAGACGCCTATAAAAAAATCCGGTACGATATGTTCGGATATCGAATAAACGCGTCATGATTTCTCGGTCGGATGAGAAATGTTATTATTATCTTAGGAGTACGATTAAAAACCGTCTCCGTCGTACCGTTACTCGTTTATTTACGACGACGGAAATTATCGGCGGTTAATATTATTTCGCGTCATTCGGTTTTTAACGTTATTATTTAACGTCCACGAAACCGGTTAAGGCCTCATTTCGGACGATAGCTACCCGCGCCGCGGTGATCTTTCGAAACGCCTTTTTTTCGACGGAAATCGTCGAAATATTATTTCTCGTAAGTCGTTACCAAATTGCGCGAATAAGCACGAAATCGCCGACTCGAGCGAATTGTAAATACCAGAGTATCTAGTTTTTGACGTACCGCCGGTAGAAATTAAATTGTGAAAAAAATAACGGACAGTAAAAAAAGACCGTACACGTTCGTTTAATTCAAGCGCACGTCCGACGTATTATTCTAAATATTTCTTAAATAAACCTTTCCTTTCGAAACTGTAAGCTGTATCGCCGTTCTACGTCGGAACGCACATTCTTTACTCGCGAAAACTTCTCAAGTACTTTTAAGTGTTCATAGAAAAATCTAGATCAACCTAGAAGAACGTTTCGAGAAGAAAAAACAGGATGCCAAAGTTTGTGCTTTCGAAAATATTTCGATTAAAATTTAGTAAAATTATCTCGTACGACGTAATACTTATTATTTCGATTAATATGTTATAAATATTGTTTTTTCTTGTATAAAAATATGATATTCATTTTCGAAATTATAATAACAGATGATTCGATTTAAAACGCCTTCCGAAATTTCCATCTAGTTTACGACCTTGTCAATGTATATTATATATAAATATATATTAAACACACGTTTATAAATATAAATCTAATATAGCTGTCGGCATATTAACTGGACGCGAACTAAACGTTCACGTCACTATTTGCCGAAACTTTAAAAATAAATATACAGATATTTAATATGTTGTTTACATTACGCACTTTATTTTCGAATCGATAGATAAAAATAATGTTATTCTCGCGGAATTCGCGCTTACATACACGGCTGTCAATGTCAACCTACACAACATAAATATACAACGCCGGAGTACGGGTGTAGTGCGATTTTAATACGTTTCTGCTTTTTTGTTCTCCCAACACCAATTATCTCTTGACGACTATAGACGGAATTGTACGACTACGACGACGACCCGGTCGATATTCCAAGGTCGATCGAAATAAAAAACAAATGATCCAGATCTTATATCGTTCTATGTATATATATATATAAACACACATTTGTGTATACAATGGACGATTTAAGCTTTACGTATCCGAATAAGTGCAAGCGGTATTTAAGGGAGAGGTGACTGAGATGATGACGCGTCGTTTTCTTAGCAATTCCCAAAAAACGGTGTTTAATACGATTTTAAAGCCCGAATATTCGTTCTTGATCGACGAAATAACGTTATTTTAACGGTTTTGATCATATTCCCCATCGTGATCAACGTTCGAGTATTAGTGGTAATGATATACATTTTAAAATTCCGAGATAACATTTTATAAATATACCGACCCCTATTGTTTGAGATTGAGAATTCGTTAGTGAGAATAGGAAACGGATTTAGAGACGAATAAGCTGTTTGGATTTCGTTTCGTTTTAAATTACTAACAAACGACGACGTCCATAATCATTCTGAAAACTTTCGGCGATCTTATTTTTCTGATCTTGACGAACGTTTCATAAATAAAATAGTTCATTCCCGACAATTTACGAAGTTTTAACGACAGAAAATAATCGCGATAACCAACGTTGACCACGCGTTATTTAATAAAATTGACCCGACATAATAATAAATCCATAGAAATCTTAACGTTATATTCATTTATTGATCGGCCAATTCGACTGGCTAACGTTCGTTTTTCTTTCTAAAAGGAACGAAAAACGGAATTGGACGTTAATAATTGTGAAAAGAAAATAACTCGTCAAATTAACTATTATTGCCCGACTTTATACTACGCGCTTAAAAACTAATCGTGTATTTCGCTTTTTAGCTTATCTTTATGGCATTAAGTTTAATTGTGTTGGGTACATAACATTTCGTGTTTAACACGTCAATAAGGTCGTTATTTTCATTTACGAAACAGACTTACGTTCGACACGTACAACAACGCGATACGTTTTTGTTTTTTTGTATTTTCAATTTGAAAGAAGTATAACCAAAAGAAAAACAATAGAAAATCGTAATTTATCGTTTGTTTTTGTCGTAACATAAGTGTTTAACGTTTCTTAATACAATCGATATTGTTTAAGTCGTTCGGCTCGATAGCGTAAAGTCGACCGCCTCGTACCGAAGTCGGATTTGTTTTATACCGCGTTTCGTAACAATCGCGTTGTTTTTATGATTCGCGTTGCTTCCTAACACGGCCTACGTGCGCGATTTGTTTACGCCAATCGTTCGTTCCGTTTACTCTATATAGTTATCCATTTTCATTTGGCCGCCCGACCGATAAATTGTCGTTTTTTCGTGTTTACTTTAAAAGAGGACATCATAGAGAACATTCGACATATACGTATACGTTTCGAACGGAAAAATGGAAATTCGGTAATAGTGTCTTTCGGCTTGGACGAATTTCGTCAATAATTACGTTCGGAATTCTGTATCGATTAAAATCGCGTTAAAATTGTACCGAATTTCGATAATTCGTCCGTATAATCGCCATTGTCCGGAACATTGTTGGACCGGATAATACCGGCGATTATTCCAGGGAACGACCGGAATTGGATTATATCGTTACATCGAAATTCCGTAGTTTCGCGATACTCGAGTCAAGTTGCATCAACCGGTTCGATAGAAACCGTTTCGGCACTCAGGAACGATCGTTAAACGTATAGACGTCTCGCGACGGATCTAAAACGACGACGTCATACGCGCGGTACAAAACGGATCCGCAGTCCAACATTTTCGAATGAGTCGGCAAATGTAGGCGTTATTATAACGTCGTATTTAATGTAGATCACGTTCGATCGACAACGCGTGTCGGATTCGGTAACGAAACCGATATACGTGGCGGTGTCACCGCGGGCCATTGTCCGCAATGTTACGTTTAAAAACAATATATACGTGGTTTTGGCGGAAGACTCGAGTGGTCCCAAAAACCGGTCGAGTCCAAGTACACGATGTATATTATTTCACGAAGTGTTTCGTCGAGGACGACGAGGAAATTAGATGAAAACCCTAAGAGTCTGAAGAACCCGGCGCGCGTCTTACGCGTTTTTTCAAGATCGACGCAGCTGTTCGTCACGAATAAAAGACGCTCCTGACGGGCTGAACAACGTCTACTACGTAGCGCCATTTGCGGGGTTAACGGAATAGATGACCAGATTGATTCGTTAGCGAAACGTATTTATTTCTCCTATTCACTTAATTGCGCTCACCGACAAGTTGTGTAGTTTTTCGATTTTCTCACCTTCGCCAAGTATCATTCAAACGACTTAGTTCGAACTATTAAACGCTTTATACCGGACAGTTAAGACGGTCAAATGGTCGATTACGGACGATTTCTTTGGTCGAATTGATCGTAATACGTCTAGCGGATAAATTATTAAGGTTTTAAATAATTTCCGAATTTAAAAGGTTTATTTCGATAACCGAAGAATCGAAGTGTCCGTGGACATTGTATATACGTCCAAATATATATAAACGCATTCCAGGGGCGTTTTAAGGAAATTCTAAACAACCGATTATCACGTTAATGTCTTTTCTTCAAAGTCAACAATATCGAAGATATTTCTACGCGTATAAATAATATTTTTGTCGTAAATTCTATAAAAATCGAACACGAACTTTTAAACGAGATATCATTCCTAAAGCTCGAGGTTCAGTAAAACAACGGTTACATATATATATATATATATATATATAATAAATTGTCATGTTTACAACGTACGAATTAATTCAAGATTTTACTTTCTAACAACCGTTCGACCCTGTTTTGTTGATTTTAAGTAGCCTACATAATATAGATATATACGTTGGTAATAACTTATATAGGTACACGGAATGCGAGCGCGCGTGTACAATAAACTCGCAATGAATTATTTATAATATTTGTAACGTTTTGAAGGTCGTACCACCGTTTTAGTTATAAAAATCCATCAGAAATAATTTCAATTTTATTTACCCATATATTATTAAAATAATCACGCGATCTCGTCCACATAATAAATTAATAATATATTTTACGTTTTCGCGTTTATATTTTCATTATTCGTATATCGAACGAGTTAAAAATATATTCGGGACTCGCGCGAATATTTCCATTATAATTAATCACATATCTTCCTGATAGACTAATAAATCATACGCGGAAATCGTATAATATACACACGTGTGTATATAACACCGACTACAATTATGGAGGTGTACTGAAATTGACGAAATGCATTGTTTTCGAACTTTTAAAAATCATCCCGGACAATTTCGTTTAAAAAATCGTTCATGGACGATTGAAAACTATATTCGCCCGATGTAGAACACGTCGTGTGCATATATATTAAACATTCCGCCCGTGTCGTCTGTTCCTTCCACCGGCCCTGCGAATAATTCTCGCGTCCCATTTTGGCGAGTTTTAACGAAAACTCTACTGGCAAATTAGGCCCATTATTATACAGTGCCACGTTCTCGCCTAAAAGAGATCCGCCCGGACGAATAATAATAACAATAATTCGTTCGTGGCGTTATAAAACACACGATATTGCGACAACTTCGTCGTCGGTCGGTCGCCGTATAAAACGAACGCGATTAAACGTTTTAACGGGGAGGGAAGGCCAACCTTCGGCAATAATCTAAATAAAATAGGTACGATATATATTATAAAAGTAATATCGCTAATAACGAAACCGCGTTGCTCCAACTGATCGAAAACCTGTTCGTGCTAATTGTAATCGTTTACCGGGCGAATTACAATATGACAGCCACGATAAATGAAACGTTGCGCCGATAGTGTTAAAAACCCAGAAATCTACTATAATTAATTATCCAAACAAATACGCGATAACTATCAAAAAAATACGATCGAAATCCGTTCGAACGTCCCACCAAAACGACGAACGGTTTTTTTTTTTATATCTTTATCTACGTCCGTGTTCTTAACGCGATATTTCGAATTATTTTATTTAGCTCCTCGAGTAACGTTATTGCCCGAGTCGACTATAGATTTTGTTTTATTCATCGTTTCGTCCACCTCGTAATATTTTCGACGTTTTATATACGTGTGTGTATATATATATACACATTTGTTACGTTTACGACACCCAGTTTTATGGTCATTTAATTATTTTGGGGAAAATGTAGCGTACGATTTAAAATAAAAATTACGCTCGTCCGAGACGAAAAGGATTGTTAGCACGATGTTCATACGCTGCGGTTAAACAGCCGAGCGATCGAATTAATAACACGCGCCAATCGGATAATTGATAGTTGTACGAAAAAAACGTCGGCCTAAACCGCGGAAAAATCGAAACTAAATAACCTAATAGAATCCTTATTGATTAAGCGTACACTATATATATATATTCGCGATTGATTACGTTACATTTATTATCGCCGCGTTCGATACTATATAGCCTGTACGGGTACACCGTCAGTTATGTAATGACCGTCGGTTTTAACAAATAACAAATACGCGCGTATGTAACACGCCATTATACGTAATATGTTAAATTCGCTTATGTGTGCCGCCCGTACAGCAACGTTTTCATGAATGACTCTGGCAGGTGGTCCGAAGCATAATGAACTCATTATAATAACGTTGCCGGAGAATTGCCATAAAACGCGTCTACTGACGATTATATTAACATTACACGCGCGGCTTACGTACTCAAGTTGGAATGCGAGATTTTTTTCGAATTCTAGTCGTCGATAGACGGATCGAACAAATATCTATCGTTCGTAATCGATCGCGAAATTGGCCGCACGTTCAGGAATTTTGGCAAACGCGTTACGTTCAAAAGTACGTGTTTTAGGGAAACGGTTCTTGTCGGAAATTTGAAAAAAAAAAAACGTTCGAGGACGGCTTATGAAACCGATACACCTCGAGTGATATCAAATTTTTAGTACCGTAGCTAAACAACTTTCTAAAAAATTGGTTAATATTGACGCCGAAAATATTATAAACGGTTTAAAGGTTTCGAGGCGTTATAGTTTTAAAAAAAACAATCGAGAAAGAGCTTCTAAATTTCGTAAAAGGATAATTAAATAGTAAATATTCGCGGGACTTTTAGAAACCGCGAGTTTTTAAAATTAGTAAAAATTTGCATTTTTTCGCGCGGTGATTTTGAAAGAGAAAAATGTTAAACACTTTCGTAAAATTGAATACATCCAAACTTCGAGTTCAAATCGGCACTAGTTGAACTTGTCCGTATGACCCGAAAAAATTGTTGATATTGAAAATCGAAAAACGCCCGGCTAATTCGGTGTACGCTTATCACTTAGAACGAGTGAAATGCCGCGCTCGCGTGTTTTAATAGGCACGCGCAACGGCGGCAATTAATTAAGCGCGCTCGAATAAAAGAAAATCCCGCTTGTTCCGAGTAAGAGGCGTACGCATAATAAACGGCGCGAAACGATCCCGATAGGTATTTTTGAAAGCGACAGGAGTGTTTTGTGTACACGTATCGCGTTTATTATTTGCGCTCCGAGGCTCGCCGAACGAATATAATGTAATTTACGACGCGGTGAAAATTGATACAATATTACGCACGATATTCGCAATTAGATAACTATAAAATAATATGATATATGGATATGTGTGTGTGTTTTATTATTTATGATGGCGTGTCGAAGTCGATACAGCGAAAGAAAAATTATGTAATAATAATAATATCATTATTGTACGGGCACCCACGTACACGAAACACGATGGATTGTGTAATAACAAATAGATCATAATTTGAATTCTAAAATTGTGTGAACTTCTTAACGCGTGAAGCGAAATGTACCGATAAACGAATGGACGGAGACGGAAATTCGGTAACATTTTTGGCGACGCGACGAGAAAGAGAGTAAAAAGTTAATCAGATATCCGTTAGATTGTTTCGCGGCGAAACCAAAGCCATCGACAGCTCACGGATGTCCACAATTACTAATCGAATCGCTAGTATAGTTCGCTATATTCGTCTCGCCGAATGAAACGAAAATTGTGTTCTCTATTAAACGCGTTGCACGATCTTATTATATATCGATCGAGCGTTACGGTCGTTGTAATTTCGAAGGGACCATTATCAATTACGAAAAAAACTCGTCGGACGCTTAAAAACGACCGATATGGTCGATTATTTCAAATTATTCGTCGTAGGGCGATTTCGACGTACGTTCCGACGTAGTTACGCGCATTTCGATTTTTAAACGAATCGTAGCCAAAACGTAATAGTTCAACGTCACTCGTAATACAATATTTAAAACGACTATGTACGCGAAAATACGTTTCGATTAGTAATTATTTTATCGGGTAGAAATAATAAACGATCCGAAGCGACTATTGCGCGAAAAACGGTATATGTATTATTCCGTCAAGCGGGAACGACATTTCCTTAAAAGGTGCAACGCGACGTAGTCAATAGACGGAGACCGAAATCCTTACAGGCTATTACCGGTAACGTTCATAAGTTCGACAGATTTAGATCGCCGACTGGAATATCAAATATCGAAAAAGATTCGACGAAAAATCGTGGGGGAGGGTAGTAATAGCGTAAATTCGAGCAAATACAATATGTATTCGTGTTTTTTTTATATCAGCAGGTTGACCGATTTCGACGCGACCGACTATAACGGCGTGATGGACGTAAACTCGTCGGGTCCCGTCGGTGCGGACGTTCAAGTCGGCCATCACCACCAAGTCCAGCATCATAATCTACAACAACATGAACACCATCACAACCATCATCATCATCATCAGCAGCAGCAGCAGCAGCAGCAGCAGCAACAACAACAAAGACAACTTATGCTCCGCCAACAACAGCAGATATCGCCGCCGGCCAGTCCGCCGGACGACAGCGACGGGAACGTCGTCGTCTCGGGTTCGACCCTTTTGGCCCACCAGCTGCACCTGTTGACTGCCCGTCAGACAACGGCGGCGGCGGTGACAACGACGACGACCACAACGAGAACGGCGGCGGCGGTGGCGCCGCCGTTACCGCAGCCGGTCAAACAACCGACGTCCGCCGCGGTGGTCGTCGGGTTCGCGGCCGCCATGATGACGCCGCCGTCGTCGCCGCCCGAGGACGCGGTAAAAACGGCGGGGAACGACCGAAAAACGACGGCGGCTACCGTCGCCACGAACAGGCCGTCGCGCCGGGCTGGTCCGTCTGCGCAGAGCGGGGGCGAACACCGGCGGACCCAGCGCGCGAAGAAGTCGTCGGCCAACCACACGTGCGGGCACCCGGGATGTGGCAAAACGTACACGAAGAGCTCGCACCTGAAGGCGCACTTGCGGACGCACACCGGCGAGAAACCGTACGAATGTTACTGGAAGGGCTGTGGCTGGAAGTTCGCCCGGTCCGACGAGCTGACTCGGCACTTCCGCAAGCATACCGGCGACCGGCCGTTCAAGTGCCGGTTATGCGAACGGGCCTTCTCCCGTTCCGACCACCTGTCGTTGCACATGAAACGCCACAACGTCTGATCATCTCCCTTGTCCCATCACGCGTTTTCAAACACAAATTAACGAATGATTACATTTTTGAATATAACGCCATTATTATTATTAGTATTATTATTATTATTATTATTATTATTATTATTTACGATTCTTTGTTTTTAGATTGTATAGACAATTTTAAATCAAATTCGAAATTTGAACGTAATTATTATACATAGTTACCTACCTAAAATCCATCGCTTCTATTCAGATATGTACCGTTATTATTATATATTATTATTCTACGATTTTCTTATTTTCTCTTATTATACGTTATAATTTCATATTCGTTAACTACAAATAAAAATAATACGAATAACGTTCGATTAAATGACAACTCGTCTTAGTACCGACCGGATGACGGTATATTACGGGAGTGTATTCACGCGAGTCCAACAGGAAAATTCGGAATGACGGGACGTGGAAGCGAAAAACTTGGGAACGAGCGCCACGGAATATTAGACAGTACGAGTCAAATCGGAATGGCGTAAATCGGGAGAATAATAAACCGTAAAACGTTCGCCCACGCGAAATGTATTTCCGACAGTTCCTCGCAGGCGTGCGTAGTGTGTCCGAAACGACTTGGTCGAATTCTTGTACGTAAAATTTCTAGTCGAAAACGTCGAGCTGATATTCGAAAAATTCGATCCGACATCGGGCATTTGGTCCCAAATTAATAATTATTTATAAACGCGATAAAACGATGACGTTATAATAACTATCGGTATAGTACACGTATTGAAAACCGACGTCGAACCGATCCGATTCGTTCGCGCGTCTAATTTTCCAATTCGGATCCCGGTCCGATTGAATACAAACGAAAAACGTCGATCGTCCCGCTCGTTCTGACGCTGGCTAATCAATATATATATATTGCTCTCGAAACGTCAAATCAGTTCTGCGCACGCTAAAAAACTAGTACCACGTACCTGGTTTTGTTAAACCGTATTAACTACTCTTAACTATATACCTTTATCGAACCTAGACGAATTGACTAATTTCAACACTCTGAACCCGTCAATATCCGGCTTAGTGCGCTTACTAATATTTTTAACGAATCGCAAGCGCCACTCGTACGCGTATCCGAGCCCGCTCAAACAACACGTTCCGTTACATAAGCGGATCGTAATATATAACGCGCGGTTTTAAAAAAAATCGTTTTCTCTCTCTCTCTCTCTCCCTCATATCGATACGTGCGTTCTCAACAAGTATCCGTAACAATCATTATAGTAATATGTATATAACGTGTTTTTTTTTCAAGTATAAGTACCTATTAAAAATATATATATATTGTGTATGTGCGCGCCCCCGGTAGTATTATAAAAATATAACGATATTATTATATACATAATACGAACTTATACATAACACGATAATATATATATATATATGTTTTCTTGCTCGAAAGTCTGCGCAAGACGAGAGGGGAATTCGCAGAGGGCGGCCATGAAATAATAATAATATTAATAACGACAAATCGCGAAACGTGTTCGTAAGTCAGTACTGCGCGATACGATTCGGACGTGTGGTCGCGCAGCACGTCGTAACAATAATAATAATATACGTTTTAAATAATACGTACGTCGACGACACGGCGCCGGAAGGCTTTTCGCGTGCCCGCTACACGGGTGTTTTATAATACCGTAGTTATTTTTCAAGTCTGGTCGATCGCGGGCGAAAATGCCCGCGTAAATCTCCGCCGAATACACCCGTTCGATGTAATCCAACCGATACCGGTCTCGCTCAACACTATACGAACTTCTACGTAGTTTCGCTCCGTTCTTTCGTTTTCGTAACGGAACGCCCGAAATCCGTAAATATTAAAATAACGAATCTTTTCGTCCTCCCGCGAACTCGCGATTGTAATTCCCCTGACTCTAGCGCGTTTCGCACGCCGATTGAATTCAATCACTTTTGGTCACGAATCGCTGTTTCCGAAAACGTGAAAATAATTTAACCGAAATATATATTTTTCCCTAACGAAAATATTCGATAATAATCCGAAAACTGTTTTTTCGAGTAAAACGACGTTGTACATACATGCACCGAAAAATTGCGCACGACTGTCCGCCGAATTCGGCGCGAATAATAAAAACAGACGTCCTGTGCAGTGTTTATAATATGACCACATTTATCGCTTTATTATAATAGGTATTCCGCGTTTTTAAATTATCCGTTAATTTTCTTACGGAAAAATGTCTATTCTATGTATAACATGGTAAACTCCTCGTAACGAATTTCTTCTAGTGTATCGTAAACGTCGACTATTGTTATTCAATTTCGAAGAACGTCACTATTCACCTACGGTTTTTACGTCGTACAGTGGACACGCCATTGTTCGGACCTGAAAGTCGACCTCAGTCGCGCTACGTTCTCTCTCTTTCAATAGCGTTATATATTTTGAAAAAATTATTTCTCATTTCGCGAAGACGTGTCTTCGTAGTGGAGACATTTACGCCGTCGGTCCTTCACCTACACCGATACGACCATTTGAACGGACGGCCGCGTATATTGGAATTGTATTCCTTCGCGGAGAAATGTAACCGATCTACCCCGACTACGGCGTATTATATTACAATATTGCGCGGTCGGGAATTTTCCTAACATTTCTTCTAGCTAAACTGCGATTTCTTCGAAAACGTATTCGATCGGATGTTTTCAACAACTTCTTTTCGCAAATCCGTCGAGTTTCCTTATTTTACGATGCGATTAATCGAACGAATTGAAAATATCGGTATTTATTTTCGATATTTTTACGGTCGCGATTGACGAATACAATTTTACTATCGAAAATTGGTCAAATCGAATTGTTATCATTAGAGAACCACGCACAATACAAAACGCGCCTGTATTATACTAAAATATTGTTTTACGTCGGTAGTGTGTACTGCGCATTTTCGAAATACACACCCTACACCGCTATTATCATACGTTTTACTTACGTGGGATAAGAATACGTTTTTTTTAATTTTATAAACACGGGCGTATATCACACAAAATATTCGGAATGCAAATTCGATAAAAGTCTTTTCGGAACTTGACGTTTCGAAGCTCGTAAATTTCATTTTTCTCCGGCCAGAATACGTTGGTATTTGAGGAAATCGCTTGGGTCATTAAACTCGTAGAATTATACGTTACGACTTCGGTATGTTGATGTCATATTCGCAAGGGCGGTGTTCGTATTTAACGTAAAAATTATACGATATACTTTTTACGCGTTACGAATTCGTTTGTTCGTTTCGTAACTATATATCACACGTGTAAGTGACGCACGGTTGAATGTAATTTTTTTACAAAGTCCGAACAAACGCATAATATTGGACGAACGCCAAAATACGGCGAATAGGATCGTATCATTTAAATTTCGCTTAATCTTTTGGTAAAATTTTTTTTTTATAATTATCGAGATAATATCATTGAATACCGAAAACGGTATATGTTTCCGTCCCGTTATAAAACGACATAGTTCCCGCACTCGCCGACATATTTCGATTTTAGCGTCCGTTTGAGGTCTTTCCTCCTCTCCCGGCATAATTACTGTTCTTAAATTTGTACGTAAAAAAAAATTACTTAAAATTGTTCGTAAAAAAAAATTACGTATAATTGTTCGTAAAACTGTAGAAGCGTGTATGTACTAACCATATTGTTTTACTTAAGCGAATCTCTTGCTTTTGAACTAGAAATCGTAGATAATTTTGAATACGTGTATAAATCACCTAGTCCGTCTAAAAAATATGTTGCGCAATAAATTCGCTCGATGAGCTAGAAAAGCGTTAAATTAAATTTTTTCGTTCGATTCACTTCAATCGATTACGAACGCTCGATTCGACGAAATACGGTATTATATTATTGATATTATAAAGCAAAATTGTATACAAAATAATTTGTATATACGTACGTTATCAAATGAAAATTGAAAAAATATATGTACCTTGGCTAAATAATCGAAAAAATATTTTTTGGTTTTATTATTATTATTATTGTTTTATACGTTCATAGTTTTTAGTTTTAATTTCAAATCAAATTTAACAACATGTGTGTGTGTATGTGTGTGATTATATTTTAGCGTTTTAACTTAGAGATTAAGACGAAGAAAAAACCAACTGTATTCGAAGTTAAATTGTTTCTTTTTCGTTTCTATCGATTTACTAAACCACTGTAAATAACAAAATTGTTAATTGTACTTAAATCGCGTACATACTTAAAAAATGTTCACGCATTTCCACCCTACTCCATAATTATATAATAAACGTCTTAATATAGTTTTATATTTTGAATTATTCGTATTAGATAATATAATATAGATTATTAGACCGTCTCGCGAATATGACGCGTCAACGAGAGAAATTAATCGTTTCTTTTGCCATTTTTAGTTACTAAAATATTCTACGAGATCGTCATTATTATTATTATTATTATTATTATTATTATTATTATTATTATTATTATTATTATTATTACATTAAACGTTTACCGTTACAAAAAATGTATTTATTTATTTGAATTTAAATAACTTACCGTCGTAATCCAATTCACCTTTCCTACCTACCCACACCCGTGAGTAACATACACCTATCTATATATAGTTACACGCGTATTTCTATTACTGCGTATGGGCACGTGTATGCCACTTCGTTCCCCACAATCGGGTCACGTGGGGGTCGTGTGCGTTCACTATAAGGGGTGTCGGACGATGAACATCATTAAAGTAATCGTATTGTTCATGATAGATGTGAATTTTATCTAGATATGATATACGTACGATAGAAAGACTAACTCGATAGTGTCGTATAATAATTATTGAACGGGACATTAATTATAAACGTACGACCCGTTTAGACATTTTAACGTAATACGCTATTAATATAATATATATATAATATTGCGCACGGTGCGACGAATCCGGCGATTCAAGCGCTTTTCTGATATGGTATAGATGAGAAAACAGAACGAAAAAACGGGTAATTGAAAAAAATCGATTTATTTTTTTTGGATCCGAACGAAAAATGGAACATATCGATTTTACGATATTCTTTTCTCATTGTCCCTATACACAAATATACGCGAATTCGTTTCGAAGAAGCGTCGACACGTCGTGAATGTTATTTGGTTAGCACGTTAACGGGACACATTACCGCGTTTTAATCGTGGTTTTACTGAATATAAGAAAAAAATTACCAAAAATTTTCGTAATGTTTGCATAATAAATTCGTAAACCGTTCAGACTATCCGATTCAGATAACACGCGCTTTTTATTCGTGTTCGACGTTTCACAATCTATTACGAGCTTCGAAACGTAATGTTTTATCGGCATTTAAATATAGCGCGGGAGATGCAAATCTTCGTGGCGCACGACGCTAGAAAATATTTCTCAACCGACTAATTACCGTATTGAACATTTCCTATACTTATTCGGCCCTCGGGCACACGTACACGCACGCGCGTGTGTCGGGATTAAATTTGTCATCGAACACATTAGAGATCCTTAATCGCAACTCGTTGAACATGGCCCGGGACCATCGTCTTCAGTGAGGTGTGTTGTGATATTCTTTACGAAAACCTTGTACAGGCTTCTACGCAACGATCGAACCATACTTCTATTAAGTTGACGATACTTCTTAAATAACGATATTTTAAAATACTTAAACAAACGCAATTTCCACTAAAGCCGTCGATAAAATGTATTATATATATTCGATAACTTCCTCGGGTATTAAATGACTTAACTATTTAAAACTTGACGATCGTTAACTAGACTATAAGCCTAAAAACATTAAACGTGCTGTAATTTCGTATCCGGGTGACAACGGAATATTAATACGTTAACAGAGCGAGACCAATATGATCCGAGTCCGGGATACGTAAATAATATTGGAAAAAATCTAAGTGCGATTAATTCGTGAACGAACGGTATAGCTTTCGAAATGTCAATTCCGTTATGGTTTTTGGGTAGCGGATACCTAAATCGACGATATCCAAAAAATATTACGATGGTCAAAAACTCGAAACACGGCTAAACGTAACAGTAATAACAGCCGAACCCAGCGCCGCGATTCGTTTTCATTTCGTTTTCCTAAGAGACTCGCGCGTTGAATTCTCGAATGAATACCCTTGTCATATCGTACGTAACAAACGACGCGTACAGGTGCTTATAGATAATATATAGCCATATAGGTACTTGTAATATAATAATAATCCGGGCGATAATTCGTGTCCGACGAAGATTAATGATTAAAAACACCTTTAATTGTTTTTGCGCTCGTAGACAACGCCGTTGCGACATATGCTAATGACATTTGTTAGTCACGTATGGCGGTGTAAAACCCGAGTTGAAATTTCGTAAGAACAGAGTGGTGGGGGAGGCAGATATTATTAATATTTTTCGTACCCCATTTTCTATAAAACGAACGATAATATTGTTTAAAAAAAGAAACGAACGTAATTTTTCGACATTTTTCTAACAATTTTACAAATCTGATACAAATATTATTCCGTGCTGCGTTTGAAACGAACATGATTACTAACGTACGCTCGAAAATTTACAAAATAAAAGTCCAATAATTACGAATTATATGTACACACGTTTTAAATTTTACCCTTAATCATCATTTTCGACTCGAATGACCTTTTTAGCCATGATAAACTACATCAGTCAGCTAGTAAGACCAGTCTTCAGAACTCTCGAACACTACCCGTTAACACGTTTTATAACCAGCGTCTCTTTTTAGTGTAAAATCAATTACAATTAAACAAATTAGGTACGAAAAAAATCTCCCGACACGCGTGTACATAATTTTAACCCCAACCCGATTTGACTTGGTATTTTTTTACCAAATATAACGTAATAAGACTTTTCATACCGTAGCCGGTTAATTTGTCTTGAAAAATGTCTCCGCCGGTGTTCACTTTCCGATTCGTAAGTACATTCTTAACCGGATAAAACAGATAGGCCAGCGGTATCGACAAATATAATTTTAGTTTCGTTTACTAATATTCTTATCGAACACGAAATTTGTGTCGATTGCTAGAAAAATTTCAATTTCGCCTGTTAAAGTAGTCGAGTTCGTGAAAAAGCGATAATACAAAATTCGATTTTATATAAACCAAATTGGTCGGAATGTGCGCGGATCACTCAATTGCTTTCGTATGTTATCGATACTCGGCTACTACGCGAAGTAAAATTTCAAACGTACACGTCTGACGGCGTGAAACGTATTTAAACGATCCACTCACGCACACCATTCGAAATACGAAAGGACTGAAAGTGGTCGGTCCTAAGTATTATTATCGAGTCACGTTTCTCACGAGCATAGCGTTACTATAGAGAACAATTGGAATCCCGCGATTTTTACAGCCGTAACGAGACTCCCCACGCGGCGTCTCGCGATTTTCCAACTCGGCCCTGCAGACGGCGAAACACAATCGACAGACGCGTCTTTCGCCGCGTATTTGTATAAATCGTATACACCGGCGCTACACAGTCATCGAAACAATGTTCGACGCGTGCTATGCATATTTAATTCGCGTCTCTCGCGCGTCAAAACGATCTGTAACGGCACGGCACGTATCGTCAATCTCGATATACTAACTATTATACGCGATGAAAAATAATCACTCTCGCCTATATCACTTTATCGGTGTCATCTTTAAGAAATGTTATTAAATATAACATATAGTTATAGTTCGATGTAAAATACGCCGAAACCGGCTAATAACGTATTTATTTTTTATATATGTTGTCGGGTTCCGATATCTAAAAATTATTCGTATAATTACAAACTCGAATACGTTAGGACCGGTGACGCGCTTCGGGCGACAGCAGAAGGTGCTCAGTTTCGGTAGTATAAAGTGCTCAGCTCCGGGGACAGAAAGTGTTCACCGCCAACGACAGCAAGTGCTCCACAGAGACGGTAGTAAGCTACGTCCCAGTACGTGACGTGATTTCTTAACGTTCGATAAAACGGACGACGAATATGTATTCGTTATATTACGAAAAACCTAAGTATTCGATTCGTTTCGCGCATTATTATTTGTCGTCGACACCAGGTAAGCGCGTGTATTCTATTCGATTAAATCGTTTATTTAAAGAAAAATGAATCTCTAGTCAATTCTCGAACGTGCCACTCAGCTAGACACGTACTCGTAACTCGATTATTAGTTCCACGTCGACTATAATTTTTATTCCCGACCGTTCGTATTCTTTTATTTTTATATTTTTAATTTTTGAGCTACTACAGATCGGACACGATGGCCATCGACTATAAAAAAATGTCGTCGACGTTATATATAATATAATATATAAAAGTATATTACGAGTGGATATATTAATACACACACACGCATATTTATGTATATAATGTGACCATACACGAAAGACATCGAAATAATTGAACGCACCGAGCAACGCGACGTTCACATACGCGCGTGCGTATATTGCGCGGAGAGCAAAAATAATAATAATACAAGTCGTTATAAAGAGCTCTCCGTGTTTTTTCCACGATGAATTAGAGCATAACTGTTACACTGTACGTATAAAAATGACCTTCATGTCTACGTGTAATCAATCTTGGTCCGGCCGATGCGAAGAAAAAAACATAAATAAAAAAATTAATGGTACGATACGAATATACTTTTACTTTTCGACTAATCACTCCTTTTATTAAATATAAATAATTTATATATTAGCCGGGTGCCTACGCCGTCGAGACGGTGGAAATAAATTGGGGTAATTTATCGAAGACGTAACGTATTTTATTATACGGACCCACGTACCCGACGGTAACGAAAAAAAACCATTAATTAACGTTTAATAGAATATACGTAACTACTTCGCGTATTACCCGATTACCATATCAGTTGGTTAGATAACGAATAAAGCCTATAACTCACACGGCGTAAAGCCCGACAATCGGACGATTATGTAACGTGGACGAATACACGACGGGATATTTTGAATAAAATATCGAAAATATTCGACAATTCGTATCGGACGGTCTAATATAATTACGTTATCGACAAAAAGTACGAATATATTTCGGCAAACCAAGAAGTACACGAATTAATAATAATAATAAAAAAAGGTTCGCCCGAAGCCGAAAACGTCGAAGCACGACTAATCGAACTCGAAAGTGTTTTAAGGTTTTCCAATTATACTCGGTATATGGGTTCACGAAATTCTCTTATTATTATTAATATTCGTTAAGACGCGACTAGAAGACCCTTAATAACCCTACAAAAATGTACGACGTATTTTGTTTTTTTAAGTTTGAAACATTTATCCGAATGTACGGAAGTTATTTCGGATTACAATTACAAATTCTAAAACGGTTCGACAATATACGAACGCGGTTTTTCTCGGGTACGCGTCAGGTTCGAAATTGGGTTATCGAATAGAAACAGAAATCCAACGACGTTCGTTCCGCTTGGTTTTTACCGATCGCGCGATATCGTTTTGTGCGGATTTTCGAGTAAAAAAAAAAAAAGGAAAGAGTCGAAAAACTTTAATGACTCGTCGAACAGTCGATCACTCTGTACGTCGTTATTTAAGACAAATAACAAATTCGTAGCGATTTGTTACGTGCTCGAGCGTCGGACGCGTTTAAAATAATATTTTTCCGTACGTACGCCGGCATGGCCAGTGAAAAACAGTAGCCACTCCAGCCTCGGAGTAAACTTGCACGCCGAACGTACTCGTATAATTACCGGTATAAATATCGCATTAATTAACGCTCATAAAGAGATCGCGTTTTTCGAAACGCTCTAGTGTCAACAATTTGAAATATCTCGGAGGTGTTTCGCTAAGAAATATTAAGTATAGTCGATGTGGCGAATGTATCGTGTACAATTCGTTTCCCGAAATTCAAAATATACATTTCCAAAGTCTCGCGTAGGCCGTGTTAATTGTAAGTTTAAATACGATGTCGTTTCTCGGGCGCTCGAATAGTTACCGTAAATACCGGCACTGAACAAACGTTCTTGGCCGTGCGGGCGGCGAATAACAACGCAAGTTCCTATAATTTCGAAAAACGCGGAAAAAATATCCGGTAGTCGACGTAAAAAAAATTCGAAACGTCCAACAAACGTTCGAAATTGTTTACGACAACGAATATACACGCGTAAATCGGCACCGTCGACGAAAAACAATAGCCGCGCGTTAATTACACAATACCGATACATAATGCTCCCATAAACGGTAAGTAGTAAGTACAAACGTGATATTTCCTGGTGCAACTTACGCCATTATTATAATGTCGAAGCCCGACGGCGTTCGTTTTTACCGGCCCACCGACCGGCTATTACCATTATTATTATGTCTGCCTACCGTTCGGTACAATAGCAATGTTCACTTTATTGGTTTTTCCAATTTTATACGGCGTAAAAATAATAACGATAGTAAATATAATATTAAAATAAATAGAATTAAAAATAAACTAATAGCCGTCCCCGAGAAATTTTCTCTTCCGTCCCCCACCCTACACACACACCGTACCGCCTGAACGGATATAATATTATTAATATATTCTATATTATTATTGTAAGAGTGCAGAAAAAATACTAATGATATGATAATATATACATTATCACGTTCATAAATCATTACGATCAATACGCGTAAATATATATATCCTTATCGTACAAAAAATTTATATTTTATTTACCAAATGGCATAGTGAATTCTAATCTTTCCGAAACGATTTTGCTCAAGCACTAATCGTAAATCGCGTATTAAAATTTCGTAATTAAAAAACAGTTAACACGTTTCGGTAGCGTACTCGAATATTTTCAACGGTGGTGGAAGCGTAAACATACATATCGACGACAATATATCGTCGTGTCCCGTGTATGCAGCTTCTGAAGATGCGAATAAATCAACGGCGTTATCTATCCTGTACAAAATGGATGGAAATTCGTAGCCGCGCTTATTAGAAACGAGTATAACGATATACTTAATCGTCTACAAAAGAAAATTCGCAAAATTTGATTTCCGAAAAAATGAGAAAGGTTTTTACTTGCACGAATTACAAGTATTAAATATATATAAATTCAAAGTCGTCTATTACGGCGGTAAACTCACAATATACAAGTGTGAATATTGTAATCGAATTTCGATTTCAACGTTAACTTAATTTTTCATAAAACGATAATTTATCGGTTCAACGTTTTACATTTTCATTTCGAATTCGAATGTTTTTCGAGACGATCGCGAACAATACCGTGATTCGTTTCTTTTTCGGACAAATAACGACAAAGTAAAAGTAATTGTCGATACTTATGTCGATTAAAATGGCGGGACTGGATACAAATTCGAAAGCGCGTGTACTGTTAACCGATAGCTATTAAGAAACCGACTGAAATAAATCGCTATGGTTAGAAGACACAGCGTCCTCAAACACTCTTTGAACTCGCCCGTATGAAATAGCCAGGCGCGAAAATTCGCTATAATCTTAAACGTGTGGAATGACGTATAAAACGTTTTTAACGATTTGTCAATTTATAACGGCAAATTGTATAATTTAAATAGAAACGATGGTTATTACTCGCAGTTCCGTTATACGTATGGCGATATAAACCGAAAGGACCGAACAAAAATATTGCTTTTATTCACGTCGTTTCGAATTTAAAAATTAATAATTACGAAAATTTTTTGCGAATATATACATTTTTCGTCAATCAGATAAGCCATTGTTTTGGGCGTGTTTAAACAGTGATTCATTATATTTTACCGTGATTAAAATCGCGTTGCGAAAACTACCCTTAACGAAGTCACCCGTGTAATAATACGTTTAATGATGATTAAAAAAGAACAAACACCAAAACGATTAATCAAACGTCCTCGGAAAATGATAAAAAGCGTATAAATCCGACGTTCAAAAAGGTCGACGAACGTAAATTTGTCGACCGCGCGTATATTTTGTCGCGTTTCATTATTAACTGGACCGGATATCGATTTTTGTCGTGGTTGCCTACGTTCGAACGCGTCGAGAAAAAACCACTCGCCCAGCCATGCCGATAAGTATTTATTATAACTTACAGTATTTTACGTCGTAGTTGATCGTCTACGGCTGTGTATTCAGCGAAAATAAACAACTCGTAGTCGCGTGACGGGTCGAAGAAATCGTAACACTATTGTTTACAACACGCGTACGGCGTTGGCGTTTAATCTTTCTTAATGACGTATAAGGTCCGCAAAAATGGTCCGAACGGGTCGAATTTCGTTCGTTTTATATTTTTATTACTTTTTTTAGTTACACCGAACGAAAATTAATTGCCTTCCGGCGAAAAAGAGAATGTCATCCCCCCCCCGCTGTTTGGCCAATTGACGGGTCAAGTTCGTTTAGGCCGAACGGTGTTTTACGTCCGTTTACACACGCGCTAATCGTTTAAGCGAATTCATTAATAAAATCAAGAAACACTTAGCCAGCTAACGCGCGATTATTATTATTATAATAAGCGGAACCCACTGCGGTATACTTATAATATCGCAACGTGTATACTAAACGTCACATTGTCCGCCTACTTTTCCTACACGACCGACTTGGTCTCCGCTGCCGCGAAAACCGATGATTTATGTAACGACCTCAGGTGGGCAGCTAACGTATTTAATATACGCGCTTATTGTAGTCTATAAATTGCGGGCATACGCGTCTGAAAGTCGTCTAGACTCGTCTACGAATTTTCGGTGTCGTTAGTTTCAATTGTCCCGCCATATTCACCGCGGTGGTAATCACGCGACGATTAACTTACGGAATGATTGGCGGCCGGTCACGTGTACCTTTTTCCCGATCATTTCGTCCGCGATTATCGTTACCTATTCCTAATTACCGGCGAAATTAGTACGTTTTTTCGATTTGAACTTCGTTCGAAACGAACGTAACAAAAGTGTTTACGCGCCGCGCGGTTCAATTTGAAGCCGAAAACATTTAAATTAACTACGCGGCGTTACTTTAGAAAATACGCGACGGATATAAATTTATTATCGACAAAAACGAGAACAACACGATACCGTATTTTATGAGCTTTTTATTACGTTGGTTCGGCAGTGTTGTAAAAACGTACGTTTTTTAATAGTACGTGTTTCGAATGTTTTTGAAACATTTTTACTTTTACATTACTAAGGAAAGTGTTTATTAAATACAAACGTATCCGAATACTATAAAAAATTTCGAAGTTAAAGTTTATTAACGAAATTATTTAACTCGGAGATATAATACGGTCTGCGCGTGATGATTTGGTAATATTCTTTCGCTAGGGATTGCGAATCCAATGGAATTTCAAATGAAATCTCGCCTTTTATTTCGTAAATTATTCCGTTAAAACCATACGTATGTAGTCACATATCCCGTATACGACACTATCTCGATTTTTGTTTCGTGACAACATACGAGCAAGTAAATTTACGATAGATGAAGTGGGGCCGAGTTCGAAAATGCGCATACTCTTAATCGAAACATATTTAAAAATCGGATTAAAAAAAACGTCGCGACGACATCCTCTGTATTTTAGTAAAAATATTTATTCGCGTACCATTTTTTACGGCAATAACGGATTTTTAAACAACTTAAGTAAATTACGGAGTAGTACGTTTAATATATAAACAGTGTTTCCTCGTAACGTAAACACACGTAACGACGAAATAAACACAAAATTATCGTTAAATTCGTCGTTAGAAAATATGTATAGCTTACGCTATAACAAATTTAAACGCCGAATAGTTGATTAATACGAACAGAAAGCCCAAACATAATTATATAGCAACAGCACATCGATACAATGATATGAGTAATTTGCCGCGGAAAACTGTGGAACGTACTAAAAGATAATTCCAATAGTTCCTATCAATATATTTATAATAAAATTGGCGCGAAATTATTATTATTTCGGCAAACGCGCGACATTATTTAGTTACGTTGAACGAAATAATATTATCGTGCGTCCGCGCGTTGCCGGTAAAATACGGAATAATCGTAATTACCCGATCGCGTGTCCGTCCGTGTTATAGGTGTTGGGGTAACCGCGGTAAACGATTTACGTTAAATGTAATTTTGCGATTAATACGTTTTCTAGTCGTCCACATTATCGCGTATAGTTGTTGCATAGCATTACGTTGAGTAATTTAAATCGACCACTACCCGGAATACGTTCGCGAACATTATACATATATATATGCGTGTGTGTGTGATCGCCGTGGGCCTCGGCGTAATCCGAAATAACCTTCGGTGTAACCATTTTCGAATAAACGCGCCGTCGATATTATTGAATATTAAAAAAAAAAAAATAATATTCGTTAAAACTATAATTATAACGTTCGTTGTTGTAGTTCTAATAAACTCGACGGCAGCGGACAACCGTCGCGCTTCCAAACGCGTTCGACGGATATAATACATCTCGGCCGACCCGTCCGTGTACTTGGCTAGTATTTCGACTAATCGTTTCCAGTATTCGTTTTTTCGACGAAGAAATCACCTCCCCGTCACCGCGCAAATGTACGCGTCATCCCGTCGTCGAAACGATAGCGTAACGTCTCGGCGAAATAACGAATGAAATCGTTTACTTCGTCCAGAAAGCGTTCGGGTGTACACGTTCGACCTACCTAGACGTCGGACACGAAACAAACCCGGGGTACCATTATTAATTACGGCCACGGTTGACGGCGCGCGTGTGGGAAATGACGTCAATAGACAACCCTTAAATCGGATATATGGTCATCGGAAGGACAGTGAAAACACGTCGTGATCCCGTCACGAATATCGAGGAAACTCGATGCGGCGACGAAGGGGTAGACAAAAATTACGGTCACTTTAAAACGTATCCCTTTTGAAAAGGACGGTAAATAAATGTACGCGTTTATCGCCGGATTACTAAATAGTCGTCACCAATCAACACGACCGCAGAGATATCCACGAATATGAATTACCGTCGACAACCGATTGACTATTGTGCAAAAGTTATCGCCGATATTACGTTATAAATTAAACGAAAAAAATAATGAATCCGTTCGTTCGTATCGATTCCATCGTTGGCCTAACGCGGTAATTTTCGATATTATTTTTTCGGATTTTCGAACCGACGAGAAAACTTAGAGCGCCGTTTATAATACGAAAAACTATACAACTGATCAGTTAGGAGATTTCTCATTTTCTAAAAAAGAGGCAGTCATGTACGACATACACGTTATATTGTTATTTTAAATACTTAAATACTAATCGAGTTTAAAAAGTAATTTATTCAACTATTACGTTACGTTGCCGTGAATGTACACAGTAAAATTTCCTTTTCGTTTCGAACGAGGCCAACAATACGCGGACTGCGTAGTAAATATCGAATCGAATTTGCAGAATAGAGCAGTCCGCTGATCCGATGATGTAATTATAAGGATATGGTAATTTATTTCGATGTTCGTCGTAACCTTTAACGTAATAATTACTACGTACAATTTGTTGATTGTCTAACAGTACAACAATACGCGTGAACCAACTAATTAATATTCGAGTATAAATTACGGTCCCAATATCACAATATCGATTATATTTCATAATCGAATACTTAACGCGAAATATGTTAAAACTCCGCAATATACAGGCGCTGTTTGAATATTAGATATGCCCTAATTAGATATTTTTCGCAATATACACGATGTTGTACACCCATCGAGTACGGCTTTTCAAATATTTCGTCAACCATTTTAAAACGCGTCACTACTTACGCCGACCGATCGAATATCCGACAGGTTTGCGAAAATAGCGATCGTTGAAATTGTATTTGGCGTTTCGCTCTTTTCGGCTTTTCGGTAACCAAAAGATTTAACGTTGTTTTTCATTTCCCTTGTATACGCGTATCGACGAGTCGACAAAATTAAAAAAGTTAATTTTCCCAATAATTTTAACTCGATAAATTACTGTTTTTATTTAACCTCGGCCTAATAATTATTTTAGCACAATTTTTTTGCAAAACGCGCCATGTTGAAATACGTCCGTTTTCGTCGTCTACGAAAGATTCGTTTCGATTTCCAGTTCAAATCCGTTTACGAACACTCGTGCCGCGTACACCGAAACAAGTTAGCGCACAGTTTGGCTTTGTGTTGGTGAATCGGCGGCGATAACGATCTGGTTTTCGGGAAGTAAAAAACACCGAAAAACTCGGGCGATTTTTTTTTTTAAGACATCCGTCTTAAAAAAATCCATACGCTTTTCAGGAGATACCCATGACCACGCACTTATATATCATCGCGGCCTGTCGACGTGTTACGTTAAAGGATATTGTTATTGGAAACGACACGGACTATTCATATAGAACCGCGTACCTGTACCGACTGTTGTAAATCAAACGATTGTTTCGTTCGTATCAATATGTAATATATTACGCGAGCGCATAGGTGTGTGTATGGTCGTGTATGGGTGTATGGGGAGGGGAGCAGGGGAAAGGAAACGCGCGTTATTTACACCTTCCGCGCGTGTATATAGTACGGTCGATAGGTACGATAAATTATTATTAACGCGTCTGCGGTACTCGCGCGTCCCACTCGTCGTTTCCTTCACCGACCGCGTTTCCCCCGCCCCGCGCGCGCGTGTCGTTTTATTACACCAACCCTCCCGCGTAGGGGTAGAAAGTTAAAACTACGCGCGCGCGCGTACACACACATACAACAGGCCACGTCTCTCGTTCTATACACACACGTACAATAAATATATATATACGTACGAAAATGTCTCTCCTTTAATAAGGTAATAATCGCCACCGCACCCCGACGACGTGGTTCTCTCCGCCGCCACGGCGGGCACACGGAAGTCACGCGAGCCGACGCGACGGGCCAGTCCATTAACTAAATGAAACCCGTCCGGACGAGTTCTTCCCGTCGACACAGGTAGGTATGACCCTCCCTACACCGGTGGCCGAGCGGACTACAGACGGGAGGGTCAGCGGTATTTCGATTTCCGGAGAGCCCGGAAAGCTTTTTTCGCTCGTACTCTCGTGTATATGTGTATATGTGTGCTTGTGTGCGCGCGTGCGTGCCTGCGTGTGTGTGTGTGTGTGTGTGTACACGCGGTCGTTTTTTTCGTATTAATATAAACTACCGATGACGGACGGACGGACGGAGAGAAATCGTTAATTTTGGTATAATATATTAAACTAACACGAGTATCGTACACCCCCGCCGACTGAGTAAGGGCATGTTTGTGTGCGCCCTCACCTACTACTCTGGTGGCCGATAACGCGCGGCGTCGACCTCAGCCATAGTGCATTAGTTAAATGAGTCGACTAAAAGCTATCTACACACGAATATATATATATATATATTATATTTACGAAAACGTATTTATTTGTAAACGTCCGTGCCACCGTGAACCGGACTGACACGCGTGTCCGGTCGCCACCGCCCCGCACAGGACGAACGCGTCCTCATTAACGACCCGGGACGAACACGAGGATTTTTCTTTCCGTTTATTTTCCCGAGTTCTTCGTTTGAACAACGCGTTTGTTCGACAAACGCTTTCTTCCCGTCCTATAGTCGTCTTACCCCAAACCCCCACCCGTCGTCTGTCCGTCGCCAGAACTTTCCGTCGCTATTTCGTTTACGTCGCGGCGCTTTCACTATATATCCATTACCGACTTGTTTTCGCTTTTCATTTTTCGTTTTTTTTTTTTTATTATTTCCAGCGCCTTAACGTAACGCGTGTTACCTTTTGAAGTCGCTTGGTTATTCGTTCTTTGTCATAGTACAAATGAATTCGTCCTACAATAGAAAAACACTCCCAATCGTTCTCGTAAACGAACGACGACGACTGGTGATAATAAACTTAATGTAACGTGTTAATATAACAATACGTGTATATATATACATATATTTATTTCAGTGGCGTACTGACGATGAAAAAAAAATTCGGCGGAGAAAGTTAAATACGGCGAAATCATTTCCTCTTCCCCAATCGACAGGCCCGACAACGAAAATCAAGTTACAGCGCTAACTTTAAATAGACATAGTACGTTTGTTGGAATATTTCCAAACCGTCGAGAAAGTTGGCGTACTATTTCAAATTCGATTTACAGCGCTTTCGTATCAAGTTAATTACGCGAAGTTAAAATTTTTTTTTCGTTGCGATTGTAACAAACGACGTTAATCCGAATATTACGGTCCTGGAGACAGTGAAAATGATGGTCGCCGATTCAATACGTTCGACTGCAGTAAGACAGAAACGCGCCAAAGTCGTTCGAAAAAACCCATTCTCGTAACGCGTAGAATACAATAAAGGAAATACCGTAGAGAAATTTCATACGTTTTGAGGCTAACCTGAACTTCTGGGTGACCGTGACGCGAGTGTTTCCACGTTTACGAGAACGGTTACGGGTCGCGCGACAACCATTTAGTAATCTGTACACGAATTTGTCCGATTTCGTTTATGATACGGTCCGTTTTCATTCTACGCTTGTCCCGATTGCCGCGCACAACGTATCTGTCGTTCCGCAACGAGTAACGTAAACGGACGAAAACTACACCGAAAGTATCGTTACCACTACCGACGGGAAAAAGTAAAAAATTTTTCGGCGCTTTTTAAATTCCGCCCGATTAGACGCGTACCGACTTGCCTACAATCCGACCTACCTACCTAGCTATACGATAAAATCGGTCACATCGTGGACAGCGTTCAGTTCACATTCTTATTATCGTCATCGGATTCGGCCCGAGACACGCCGTAATGGCGATCCGAGAACCCGATAAAGTACTGTTCGCGTAATAAACTAATCTCGATTTACATAATAAAATAGCCCATATACGTCTACACGTGTGTTAGATAGGTACACCGTTATAGGGTAATGAAATTTTCGGACTTTCACTTTCGTAAACGAAACGACGGGCACGGCGTACTTTTAATTTCAAAAACGACACGTCGAAACTGAAATAGTCCGAACGTAATTAATAGAAATTCAATACACAACTTTGATACGACCGAATCATTAGCATTTGCACGCGAATATGTCGCGATTTCTCCGGACCCTTCGTTTACACGCCTTTTACGTTTCCTGTATTCGGTGGTAAAGTCATTGGATCGATTGTTACGTTTATTTTCGCGTTTGGTGGCGATTTTTCTAGACCGAAACAATACGGCGTGTCGTCTATACGAGAAATCTGACGACCGGTAAAACATTAAGCTGAGATTACGCTTCCTAAGCTCGGTGCCCCGGGATACTTCCCTTTTTTTCGAGTGTGTATTCGTACCAGATTTCTATGTAGGCCGTAACGCGCTACCCGCTAAACGCGATGTCGATCGCGTTTTTTTTTCCGGACGTTTCAAACGTTCGTGAAATCCGATCCGTAGTCGATAATAAACCGGAACGATTTCACCACACTTATATCGAGCGGAATAATAAGCGCGTTATAATCGATACGCTCGTGGTCCGTCGTCGGTCCCTTTGCTTCGCGAGGGAAAAAATGAAACAAACCGGAACGCATAAATCACTACGCGTACACCCTGACACATATGTATGTATATATGTACATACTTTAAGCGCGTTCTACACACACACGCGCACGACCAGTTCTTACGTAGTCGGGGGACTCATTCACGCACGCGAACATACATAAATATGCATTTACGTTAAGCCGTACGGATAGAAACGTTTCGGAAAAAAAAAACGAAATATATTTTCCGGTACAGATACATAATAGACAGGTATAGGTAAAACCGCCGTGGTACGCGCCTCGATTTGTGTCGCGCCGCGGTCATATGGTGTAAATTATGTCGCGTTCGTGCTATAACGTGAAGAGTACGGTATAATACGCGTTATACGGTAGGTCGAATAGCGTTGACTAGGCGCATACATTAGGCTTTTCAACACTACAGGGAGACGTCCGGAAAAATTGACGAAAATGCGAGAAAAAAAATCGACCGAATTTCTTTACGCGATCTCCGCCGCATGTTCGAATAACGTTTTCCGAAAAATCGTTCCCGTCGAACGCGGTACAGCGGCCGCGTTATACGGTATATTCAAATCGAGCGAATAGTTCATCCCTCCGAGCCAATATTTTTTAATTCCGGAACAAAAACCGCTCGTCCAGAATATGGCGCGTTGTAAGCACATGCGCTTTAACGTTTGATTTAACAGTAACGCCTGCCTCCTTCGAACGGCCCGTTAATTCGTTATCCATCGTCCTCCCTTTTCTTTGAACTTTCTACGTAGCCGATGACCGCCGCAGTTCCTCGATAATTCCAAAGAACAGTATCCATTATACAAAACGGCGTTCGCCTTCTCTGGGCTCGTATTTTTTTGTTTCGATTTAGTCCCCGACGCGTCGTATCCGACTTTTGTTTGCACAGCCGCGACGACATTCGCCAAACGCCGCCGCGTCCAAGCGTTCCTTCGATGGCGGTTTTTCGTCGCGCTAATATATTATACGCTCAGTTTCAGCAATCTCGGACGTTCGTCCGTCGTCACTGATTTCTTCCGCGAACATCACCACGATTGGACGTCCGATTCGTTTTCAGTACGGCCAGTAGGTAGGAGGCCGATTCGTCCGAAAAACGTCGTCGTCGCCGTCGCGCACCGACTCCGCGAAATAAAAACCCATCGCCGTTCGAACACGATCCGAACGAAAAACGGCGAAAATAAATCGTTCGGTCGTTCGCTGGGCAAAATCGCGAAACAATTACGCTACTATTCGAACGAGATTTCCGTGTATATACACCAACCATGCGGACGTTCGGCTCTACCTCGAGCAAGCTTTCACTGTGTCGCGTTTATACGGTTTTTTCCCTCCCCCCTCCCCCCCGATCGTATTATTCATCTCGGTTGTTATAAACTAAGTACGGTTCGTATAGGCGATTGCTGTAACCCTTTCCGATTGTTACGCGTACACGCGTGCGATATACATTCTATATACGTATCCGGTTAGCGTGCGGCAACATTCGTGCGCGTTAACAAAACCGAACATTGTAATGTATATAAGTGTAAACATATCGTATAACGGTCCGCGCGTCTACCTACGGCCCATGGCCTTGTTAAGTATTCCTATACACTTTTACTCGTTACTTTTGTCGCATAGGTAGATACCGTTTCGCGTTTGAAAATACGAAATCGTTTCAACGACGCGGACCACTTTTCGCCGTAATTCGGTAAAAGTTTACGTTTCGTTCGAAACGATATTATTTCTCCACGCGGTTTCGTTAACAATATTACACGTGTCCGCGTTAGGTTTCACCGGCATTTACGTTTATCGTATAAAACTGTCGGTAGACAATTGTCGCGTTAATTAAAAATAAAACAACGACGACGGGGTAATACGGAGTACATCGAGTGAATTTTTTTTATCGTGAGCCAAAGTAATTTTTTTTTTTTAGAAAGTTTTTTCGTATTTTATTATAATCGCATTCGTGGAATACGTCGAACTTTTGTGTTTTTCATGATGACCTATGACTTAAATTAAGAAGTTCGAGAAACGTATTTCATAAGAATTTGCACGATAATGACTTTTACAAACCCGAAATTCCGAACAGATCACCCGCGACGGCATTCTCAACGCGAAAATTGTACAGACGAATCGAATATTAAATTCTTCTACGTGGTTTATCGAAATTCGAAATCGAGCGCTTAATGTGACGAATTTTAAACATTTTTTAAAAATATTTACGTTTAAGATTGTGAACGATTGTCGGATCTTTTACGAAACTAAAAAACAAACGGATAAAAATGGTAAACAAAATACCAAACTCACCAAACAAACAGTTCTTGAAATTAACGCGAAAAACGTGGTTCTTAAAACCTGTACATCCTTCGCTTTACTCCAAAATCGTTGTAAATAATGGTAGTTGTGTGCGCGCGAGCGCCAAACATTCTCAGCGTATCCATAGGAACTTTTATATTATAATGGACGAGGCGTTATCGAGATATTTGTTTTCGTAGTTAAACATCGAGAAATCGAAAGAAAATCGAACTATATAATTCAGTCCCCACGATCGTCCACATTAACCGTAGCTTCCACACCGTCCACGTCATATATATATATATAAGTATACCGGGTAAGTACGCGATAATAACGTTCAGTCGTTCCATTGTCGTACAATGCACTTGTAAGTATACGTAAGTTGTAATCCAAGTATTCAACTAATGTTATAGTATTACGTAGTGGTTAAGTTAATTCAATTGTCCCTTACGGGTGTAAGGGAAAATAAAACGGGTGTAATAAAATAAAATTCGAACAAAGTCGCGGGTTCGTCTATCGACGTAACCATATAATTTGTAAGCGGACGACAAATATAATTTCGACGTTTTAAGCCTTTAAGGTATCCAAGTCCTAATATTAGTTATTATTACGTCGATTACATCGTCCTATTCGTTTTTAAATTATTACAATTTGTACAAACGTTTTTCAATTACCGTTACGAACGTAACGTGATAATGACGTCAATTGGTTTGGAATATAATTTAGAACGATCGTAACGAAAGGGTCGAACGAATGGCTAAAAAAGGTGGGCATGTAGTGCTTCAAGAAGAGATAAACAACGACGAGGATTGGGAAAAAATGTTAGAAAAACCCGGAGTTTACGGTGAACAATAAATATATATTAATTCGAACAAAATAACGAAACGTGTGTAATTCTTCTTTCGCTTTTAGTCGTCGACATTTATACGGAATTATGTGGTCCTTGTGTACCGATGATAGGAAACTTAAAAAAAGTCAAAATGGACCTAAACGTCAACACTCTTCATTACGCCATTGTAAATATCGTTCGCGTTTAAATTTACGCCGTAACGTTACTTATGTTTAATTGTAACGATTAACGGGAGATAATAAACGACTAGCGTGTTACTCGACATATATGTTAGAAAAATTAGGACAGTCCCGTCAACATTTAGCTGACATATAAATGCGAATAATTGACGACGAATAGGGTCGAATATTTATAATTTTGAAAGTTCCGTATTGAGCTCGAAATAATTCTTCGTTTGTTTTAAAATCGTCGTCATCCGCATAAGAACCAACAAAATACTTATATAAAATTAATCTACTTAAAATTATTATTTTTTATAAACACTCGTGTTTTGCTACTAATTATTTATTTTCGAAAAACTATTTATTAATTTTTATTATTAAATTTCCGTATATAGTGTTAAAATCTTTTTTATTTTTGCGCTATCTCGCTCCATTTTTACTTGTAACGTACCTATGTGCACATTCACGCATAATAAAAAATGAAAAACAAATAAATTTATTATTTTTTTACGCTGAAATCCCTGTTTTCGTAATAAAATTTAACTTTTTTTCCCATTTTAATTTAACTAGATGAAAATATAGTTTATAAACTGTTATTTATTATTTTTAATTTAACTTATTTAACTCTTTGATTATTATTCGGGTGATAAGAGAAGATGACTTGAATTGATATACTCTCGTTTATTTCAATAAACTAATATTTAAACCAAATGTCAATGAAGTTTCAAATAACCATTTGATATTATATCGTATAAACAATTTTACAGCCGTAAAGATCCAGAAAAAACAATAATAATTAATTTTCACTATTGAATAAGTAAAAATTTAATTCTTTAGTTTTTCCATCGCCTTTTTTAGCGAAATAAAAAACAATTTGGATCGTTGACAGCGGTAATATTAATTCTCGTTATAAATTCTAAATAAAAGACGTTAAAAAAATTAACCGATATATAATATACGTTTACGCTCGTTTTCGAAATTATAAACGTTTAAAATAATTAATATGATTACGTTCGATCGTCATATATAGTTATTTTAAAAATGTGCTTTATCGTTGCGCTTATTTACGGTAAGTTAGTGAAAACAAACCATAATAAATCTCGTTTATTTTTTTTTTAATTTCGCCAAATGTCCAAGGCAATATCTGACAAAATAACCGCGCTAAAAAGATTTCGAGGGAGGAGCGAACCACATTGGATGTTTTTTTACGTAAGTACCGGCGGCAATTGACGATAAATTAAAATACGCACAATTAGACCCGTTAATCGCGTTCATTTACCGTTCTTAACACAAGGATGGAAAAATGGTCAATCTTTATATTGGCGTCGACGCTCCTAAATTAACGAAACTAATAACGAACGAAGTGAACCAGTATCATATGTACAAGAAGGGACAAATTCAAAGAGAGTTTGTAAGTATAATAGTGTCGTTTTGGTTATTTGTGCGTGGACGGTCATTGCTAAAACCGTACGTAATTATGAATAAAGATACCCATATACAAAATAACGGACGTGGAACGCAAAAGCATGGCCGAAACAGAATATTATTTAGAAACGCAAATGAAGATTGAAAATAAAATTAAAGGTTTGTACTCGATGTTTTTCGGGCGTATTCGTAATAATTACGTCGATGTACTAATTGCGACTAAACCGTACACCAATTGTTATTCCCGGTCTCGTATTCATAACACGATATTCTGATCAGGATGTACGCGTGTTGTTGCGAAAACTGCGCAAAGTTGGGCGTCAACGAGTCAAAATTAAGTTACTTAACGCGTTCATTTTCGTTTGATATTTTACCGTTGACTAAAGGTAGTTGCAAACACGTTCCGCCAAATGTATTACGTACGTTTTATTCGTTTATCGTTCGTATCATTTTCGGTATAAAATAAATAACTTACGCGTTAACGAGCGAACGCATTACCCGTTCTTATAATGTACCGACCCTATATACAAATGTCTGCCGTTTCCGTTATACGACGAAATAATATGTATATTACCTGTAGACAGAGTAACGCGCTCGTTTTCGAAAACGAAACAATAGGGATTCGATAATTTGATGGAACGTCACTAACGCGTTTCAGACCAAAAAATGATGAAAGTACGAGAGCACGCCCTGAGACAGTTCTTCTGGAACATCCCGCTGAAAACGTGTATCGTGTTTTTCCCCCACACGATCCAGTACATAATGGTGGAAAAAGCGCGGCCTGAGAACGCCGACGAAAACTCGTCCGAACCGGTAATGGTAGAAAAAAGGGTGTGCGAGGTGGCCAATTTGTGCGCGCTCAGGTACGAAGAACTGACCGTCGTCGAAGCTAAGGAAATTGAGCTGACGGAAGACGCTCTGAACGAAGTAACGTTATAGGCGTTATTATTACGTATGACGTTTGAAACACTCGGACGGGATATCTAAACACACCTAACGTGTACGTCCTAATGAACCCCTGTCGCTTTTTCTACCTATTAGTCGATTACCGGTATTAAGTAAATACAAACGTAAGTGTAACCGCGAGGCTGAACAATAAGCGATTAACCGATTTATATAACTCGTTATTTATCGACGTAAATAAGAAAGTACAAATCGGGTTAGTGGTTGCTTATAATTTTTTTGTATATTTCGAAAGTCGACTTTAGTTTTTAATATTATCGATAAAATTCGACCTTTGTGCGGGGACGGATTTCGATATTAAGCCGTCATTGATATTCAACAAAATGCCACTTCCTCGTTTGCCGCGTTATATTTAATCGCGGTATTATAATTAATCGTCTTCGATATACGCGAAATTTATTACTTATCGAACTCCGTTAAAACAAAATTATATCAACGTTTAAATTATAATAATAGAAAAATGGCGGCGAGTGGCGTACAATTTTTCAAAATTTTTGTACAAAACTTCGTTCGAAACGAATACAACGACAATTTTGTATAATTTTTCGCGATTTTTAAGTAGTTTTCCTTACACTTGAGAACATTTTCGAGACATTCGAAAAATCTAACGCCGACAAATCTAATGTTTTACATTTTTAATAATTTGGTTCGAACAAATTTCTGGGCGAAACTCCGATTTGTGTAAGGTTCGCTTAGAGTTATTACGTTTAGTCGAAAACATAAAACAACGCGTGTAACAACTATGATTCCGCCAGTTTTTTGCAATTTTTCGGTAATTTTACAATACGCTTCGGAAAACGATTGAGAAATACTGGCGTATTAAAAAATGAATAAAAAAATCGGAGTTCTCGAGTAACGCGGAAAATCGTCATCAACAAAAGAAAATAATAACGCCGCTGTAAAACCAATAATTATTATCGTTCAAACGAATACGTAACATATATATATATATATATATATATATATATATGGTTTCATTTTAGATATTTTTCTTTGACCACGATATTTTGGAAAGTTTTCCGCCTTCGTTAAGGGAACAACTATTGACTAAAAAAATATACTCGGTGATGTTATCATTTTCTGAAACCGAATCGGACACTGAAAATGCGAATAACTATTTGTCAGAGTCCGATAATATAATGGGAGTAATAGAACAGAAAGCTTGCGAGATCATTTACGGCGATGGTAATCCGTTGGATCCTAGTCCGAATTCGTAAGTACGACACAAACGTAGAACGACTTAGTGATTTTAAATCCCAAACAAATACGAAACATGTACCCGTCACTTGATCGATTGATGAAGAGTTTTCAGTACAAAAACTTTAGGAAAATCTCTTACGTCTCGTAATTGTCTGGCCATTATTCACAGGTCGTATCGGACACTCCAATTTCCGAAACTCAAATTTCAGAAGCCTTAAAAAACGTCCGAATTAATCCGAAAATTTCGCTATCGTTCGAATGTACAAACATTGATTGCAAATGTAATCAAAAACCGTAATCCAAATCGATCTATCTAAAAGTCTTCTTCTGTCTCATGAAAACAATAACGATCAAAATCTGACTACACGAGGTACGAGACATTTTCCCGTAAAACTATTTTCGCTCTTTGAAATGAAGCAATTTCTGAAAGAATTATCTATATTAATATAAATGGTCAACACCGACACCTTTGAATTATATTCCGAACTCGCGTGAATATTTGAATTTCGATAGTTTTATGCGTGTCACTTTATCGGATATTTATTATACGGTTATATTTATCATTATTGGTACTAACCTACGAATTGTCGTTTGAAAATCGAAAATATACGTTTGTTTAAATTATAAAAAATGAGGGGACGATTTTGAAAACGGTACACACAATATTTTTTACAACAAATAAATAACGAGAAAAACACGAAAAAATAATTCGCTAAAAATCTTGGCAAATAATCGTTGACTCAAGGGACGTATTCATAAAGAGAAAGAACTGAGACAGCTTAAACCCCCCGTCGAAATTTCGGGAATTTATTTTTAAATAAGTATACTTGTAGGTATCGAGTTTTAAATTTAAAATGTATAATCGTCGTTTTAAACATTTCGAGATATTCGAAGTTTTCCATATTGTGTATCTATTTACGTTTAAAGTTACCAACGGGCAATTACAGATTTTATTTTGAATTTCGTAAAAATAGCTACGACCACAATTTTATATTATTACCGTAAATAACGTGTGTACGTAATTTTAAAAGTACGCGAGTTAAGGAGGGTTTTACCAATTTTTTAAGTGTAGTCCCGGGCCCGAAATCAGTAATAACTCGACGATTTTTTTACTCAATGTGTCCACCTTCCCCTCAGACCTCAAACAAATAAACCGTCGAAATACGCCTCCGCGCTATCCCGTGATAGAAATTCGCCGCGTTTTACGTTTAGTATTTTTTTTTTTTCAGAATAGCGTTTATTAGTATGACAGTGGACGAGTTTGGTTATACAATACCCGCGGTGTATACGCCCACGAATCCGCTGAGTAAAGCCTCGGCGTTCACAGTTTTGTTCAAGAAATTCTGCGCAAACCACGGCTACGTCGTTCCTGAGCCGCCTTTGCCACAGGTTACCGCATACCGTTACGCGTTGTGAAATATTAACGTTTGCTCCGTCTATGCTCAGACAAACCAAACACAACTAACAAGATAAGATTGTTTTTAAACGTTTTAGCCGTTGAAAAGAAATTATAAAATTAAAGATTGTTTATAAAAATTAAAAAACGATAATAAATCGTTTTACGATTCTTCGAAATATCTAAACAGCGCAACATCGCGTTCTTATTGCAGTATCTCATCAAGTTCGACGTCAATAAGTCCATTGCCGTGGTACCGACCATTAAGGATCTCAAAGACAAAATCATCCAATACGGGTTTTTCAGTAACGCTAATAGCGAAACCCCGAAGTTGCTGAGCAAAGACTTTGATTTGTTAACCATGTACAATTTGGACAATATCGGGTAAGTGTATACGAAAGAAGGGCTGGGGAAACCGATTTTAAGACTAAACATTTCGTTAAACGTCTAAAACGCGGTTGAGAATATTTATGAAAATCGTCATAACGGCCGCTACAGGGTCGGCCGTATTAATAATTATACGTATGTATATATATATCGAATGCGCAGCAAAGACGTGATGTTGGTGTTGTCGGTAATGTGGGATAACGAGGACAAGAATCTTTTGCGGTTCGCCAGCTTCGAGCCCGCTTACATGAGTCCGAATTACAAGGTGGGCATCAACGACTCGGACAAGTATTTCCCGTATGATTACGATCAAATGGAAGGCGAATTGAATATGCCGCTGGAGTCGGACGAGGGCGAGATGGAATATTTGACCGAGAACTATTTCAATGAAGAGGAGCAAGAGAATATCAGCCAACAATCGTCGAACTGAATTACCTGTCCAAGCTTCGATAAAAATTAATTAAACTCTTCGACGGAACACGAGTATACCTAACGTGCGTGTATATCTTTTGCTCGAAAACGTACTACAACGTTAGTCGGCGTGTCCGTTACCATTCGTCGGCGAATCCGTCACTTGGGGCAATCTTGCGAATCGTTATTTTTGCGCGTTGACGCACAGCGACCAAAATAAAACCATCTGGTGTATTGACCAAGTTTCGAAATTTGAGAATTGGTCTTCGCTCGAGAGCGACGCCACACAGAACTGAGATCGCGGTTGGTGAAATTCGGTAACAAATTGCGGGGGTTGTAAATGACTCGTTGTCCGAGAAAGACGAAAAGTTTTACTTTCTTATTTTTTTGTTTCACATAATAACTTAATAGCGTCGCTCAAAATCGGGTTTTTTTTTTTGTACACGTTTAACTTGGATTTCAAACGCAAAATAATAATACAACTCTAAAATCTCTGGCGATGTGCCTCAATTAAACCGACATCGACCGCGTTCACACTTTTTTTACACAGAACAATTTTAACATTTATCATAAAATGTAATCTATTTCACAATACAATAAGCCTTTTAAAATCAATCGACCCCTTTCGTTTTGTTTCAAATCAAATACTGAAAAATATGTAAGTATAAGTATAAGAATACTCTATATATATATATATATAAACACACTCAAAGTTCAAATGTGTTGTACTTAAATACTTCAGCAATAAATACACGTATGTTATCACTATACATTTTAATGATCGATATGGTTAATATAAATAAACATAATTTGAATTAGAAAATAACGTAATCTAAAATTAAGATGTACGATTTTGGAAGTTTTCAAATATCTACTCAATAAATAAACCTTACAAATATATCAATAATTATAATATATACAAATTTTAATTTAACCGATAAATTAATTTAACGATCGATTATTAAGTTAAAGTAAAAAAAAATAATATAATATATTACACTTATGTCTAAAGATGATTACATTTTCTTATTGGGATATCCAATATAAAATCGATAATAATTTATATAATTAAGTACAAAGTTACATAAACGATATAGAAAAAAAAAAATTATAAATTCATTATATTTTTCTAGTCAATTGTTATCTACTTAATGTACTTAATCATTACTAAGTTACACAATCAGTTATACGTATTTACAAACATTTTGGTAAAAAACCGTCAATTTCGTTACATTAGGTTTAAAAATTTTAAAACTAAATTAGTAAAATTATTTATTGTATTAAATATAGTAATGGTTGGTTAAACGCGATCGGTTGATGGGTATCAAAGGAACAAAAATAAAAAAATGATAAAATAAGACAAAAATTAAGCAGAGAATTGCAAAAAGTTGTCCCAAAGTTCGTTTCTAACATTGTAATTCGATTATTTGAATAACTCCTTAATTAATAAAGTTAATTTAAAAGAGATTCAATAAAAAGTTGTATATAATATTGTTTTTGACAAGGCTGATGCTATCAAAAATCGAATAAAAATAGTGAAAAGTGTCGCCGTGGTTAATATTAAGTCAATCTATAATTTGTCTCCTCTGAAATAAAATTAATTTAAAAAACAACTCAAACGTTTCAAAATTACTAAAATAAAATAAAAAAATGCGAATAAAAACACCTTTTCAAAAATCTAAAAATAATACAGATAAGAAGTTTAAAATATCCGTGATATAAAGTGTAAATAAGGTAACAATTATTTTGAAAAAAGAGGAAGCTCGAACCATAATCACGAACATATAACCCAACAATGTTATCAAGTAAGTGCAACATTAAAGTGTCCTACGAATAATGTAAATAAATAAATGAGCTTAGTAATAATAAATAAGAGTCGACAAAAGAGAACTCTTTATACTACGAAGAAAAGAAAAACTCAAAACAACGAAACACCATAAAAAATTATAAATTAAAATTAGGTAAAAATGTTTATATTTTACTAGTTTTCTAAATATTTTTTCCACTAAGAAAGTGAAATTGTATAAAGACGTATATAATGTACAAGTCATTCTCCAATAAATCTCAAAAAATATTTGATTAGTATCGATGATTATAAAAACATAAAATACAGAGCAATTAAAATCAAAATATCTTATTAAAATGTTGATTAGATATTATACATATTTACAATATTACATATGTTTAAGCATAAGTAAAACGTATTATGCTTATAGTTAATATGTCAGTGTTTAACGAAACCAAAATTATTTATTATTACTATAAATTCAAAATAAAAGATGTAAATAACATCTAAAATTCCAATTTAATGTTTAATTTAAACGAAAATAACTATTGTTATGGTTTTTTTTATTTGTAATACAATTAATACGTTATTGTGTTGTGGCTTTATTTTATTTATTTATAAATATAATTTCTTTCTATATAGCTATTCAATAGTACTTTAAAAAATTACTAAGATAAAAATGTACGTTGTATTTGTTTATATAGCTTCCAACAATGTTAAAAGACTGAACGTAACGGTGAAAAATTATATACGTATTTTATATAAGATTTAAAATTAATAAAAAGCAACTATAAAACTGAATTAGAAACAATATAATTTGAATATATGTTTCATTCAAATTATTAATATTTATCCAATAAAATATCTATTTACGATTTAAACGATCAAAAATATTAAGGGAATTATTACCTAATAATTTTTAAGTATCCTTTTAATAACATTAAATTATATAATTGTGTTATCGGTCATGAAATTAACAAACATGGGTTTTGCAATTTAGCAATTAACAGTTAAAGCAATATGGGCCTATCATTAGTCAACATATCTTATTTGTTTACATTAACCTTTGTACAATGAATATATAACATATGTTAAAACTTAAAATCATTTTTTTACTAAATAATGATTATTAGTAACCTAATCCAGCGTTTTAATTACGCAATATAATTAGAACGAATGCGTGCAAGGATTTTTCGGCTATATAATATTTTGTAGTTGTTGTGTTTGAAATTTAATTACAGTTTTGATTCAAAAAACACCGCGACACGCGAGCTGATGACGATATAGTAGATAGTGCATAAGACGGTATTGATTCAGTCGTAGTTACTCTACATTAACAAAATCAATTATTATTAATTAAACTACATGTTGAATACATTTAATAAAACATCATTCTTATTAGGGATAAAAGCCAATTGCCTATGATTATTGGTGTATCAAATAATCCTTAAACCCAACACGATTGTGTATGAAATCAACTGAAAAATTGTAGTATTGAACTTAGTTAAAACAAAATTTTTTTTGCCTTAACTGCAACTTTATTCAATACATACAAGTATAGATTTAGAATATAAAAATAATTCGTAATATTAATATGTACATTTATATAACGAATAATGTGAATTATATAAATAAAAACAATAAAGTGGCTAAAAAGTTAACTGAAAATTAAGTTCAATTTGTCGTAAAACATGCGGCAAAATACGCACACAATTGTATCTGGAAAAAGTATCATCGATAAACATCATACGCAATTGTATATTACCTCTTATTAATGTTCGTATTACAAACATATAACTTACTTCGTTACAGTTTCCGTCTGCGTTGTAGTTTTCGTCAATCTAGTACCTCCAATCTTACTTAACGCTTTTGAATTTTTTTTGCCGACCGCAGCCAATCCTTTATTCAAATTAGTTTTCGCGACTATAATCGTGTTTGGAACGGTAATTTTTTTCTTCACCAAATTGCCTATATTCAATGCATTTGAAACGGTTTTACGACTACTTTTCACCGTCGACAGGGTACCATTAAGCTTCGGATCCTCAGTTTTTGAAGCAGATCTCTTTTGCCTTAAATTTGGTACATTTAGTACATCGGGACTCGTGTGAATATTCAACTTCAATTTCTTTTTCAACACAGACGAAAATCTGCTTTTGTGACCCTGTAAGTAATTTAATTTAATAAACGGTTACCTTCGTGAGTTTCTATTAAATCGTATATAGCTCACTGTTTCAAGTTTTACATGTTCTGTTGCACCACTGATATCACTACCGGAAGATGATTGTTCTTCTTTACTAATACACGATTCAGGAGGTGAATCCACCAACTCGCATGTGTTAACGTTGGAATTATGTCGTTTGACACTATACACTCCATTTTTGAACCGTATGTACTTATTAACAGCGTATTTTCTCTTTTCTCGCCATTGTTTGCCGACTGTTTTTAAATGCCCTTCTTTACTGCTTAAACAAACGTGACGTTTAATTTTGTAATACTCACGATGCACGCAATACCGTTTATATAAAATAAAATATTTCGTTACTCGATAAGCCATTGTTGTTGTACGCCAATCACTGACCCAGGACGACATATACGAATCCACGCTATGGCTTCGACGGCGGTAAACGACCAATGTTTCACGATATACGAAGCCACTAAGCAACCCGTTCTTCCCAGACCAGCTAAAAATTATAATAATGTAGGGCAAGCAACTAACGTAATTCAATCGCGAATTACTCATACCTTTACAATGTACAGCTACAGCGCCAATGCAATTAATCACACTACCTATATCACTGTTTACATTCATATCGATTGCGTTTGGTTCAGTGATTTCACTGTTTGTGCGATCGACTACAGAAACGTCTTCTATGTACTCTTCGCAAAGATTCAAAAAATTATTAAGTATAGTGTCTGTAGGCGGGGTACCATCAGTAAAAACCATATCCGTGTGCTGAATATTAGCGACTTCAACAAATGTGCGTTTAGCGTCATACGTCCTTTTACTATTCAATCTAACCACGTGCTTGACATTGTTTTCTTTGAAATAATCGTAATAGTAAGCTGGAGAGTGTATCCGGTATCCGGCTAATAAAATTAAACGTATAAACCAATTGATTTTGATTATTAATTACTCGTGTTTCGTACAAATAAAAACTATCGACGTAATAATTACATTTATCAACATAATCTCGAGAGTGCGGCGACGAAAATGCCAACAGAGTATCCGGTACAATCCAATTGATATCACCGAACTCAACAGTCTACAAAAAGAAAAAATTTTTAATCGAAAGTAGAGTAGAAGTGATCAAATAAAGGGTACATTTTTAATTTTAACCAACCTCGTACTTTTCATATTCGTCCAAATCAAAATCACTAAAGTCAAAAAACCTATACCATTTGGCTTTATACAAGGCATTAACACACTCTTCAATCGTGACTGAATATTCAGAATTCAATAAGCAAGATGCGTCCCTATTCGAAATTAAATAATGAATAAATACTCAAGAATTTTCTTTTCAAGTATGTTCAATGGTCACCTAAACGGTATGTATTTATATTTATGCTGCTGGGATAACATCGAATATACTTGGTGTGCTGTCCAATTGTTTTCAATTATCTGTGAACAAAATATTATTTATTTTTAAAACGTACACACTGCAAACATATCGTTATAAACTGACCATATATGCACTTATAAGAAATGCAGCGTTAGTTCTTTTCCGAAGATCAGATTTATGACTGCAATGAACTATTCTCTTGTATACCTAATAAAAGAAAACATAAGTTAATTTGGTACAAGTTCTATGAATTAATTAATATCAATATCATTAGACTTCAAAACTGTATCGTATATTTTCATCAATGATTATTTAATTATAATCGTTTCAACGAGTAAATGATCTGTCCAATGTTAATACAAACAACATAAGTATTTACAATTTTAGTAATTAATATGCTTATTTTCGATAATTTAAATATAAATCATTTTTCAAGTACAAATTTAAAAACATATTTAATAATAATTATATTTGAAATCAATAAAGTTTTTCTGTTTTCACTGACTGATTTCTAAAAACATTAAAATTGCACGTTTTTCGTTACAAATTAAATAAAAATGATTAATTCTTTTGCAACGTATAAAATCGCATGAAAATTTGAAACTTATAAATACAATTAGATTACATGCTAAAAGAAACGTTTTAAAAAAGTTAAAAATTAAGTTTTATAAATATTTCTTGCACTCGAACAAATAAATAAGTTCTGAGACTAACTTAATAATCGTTGTATGTATAACTTTTAATTTACACGTTTAAATAAAAAAATTAATTAAGAAAATAGCATTTAAACCTCACATCAAAAATTGACAATTTTGTCTATAATTTTAAAAACGGTGAAACAAATAAAGGAGCACAATACTCATGAACAGAAATAAAAATATTAAAATTACTCTTCTTAACATAGGTTAAATACTGTGTAATTATATACGTATATAAATATATATTTAGGTAAAAAAAACCAAAACATCCAAACTTCATCTGAATCCTGAATTTGAACACCTGGGTGGTTTGAGCTATCTGTTTAGCCTATAATTCTAAATATTGACAGATAAACAAATGAAAACTATCTGATTGACCAATTATCGTGAGTATATTATCCATGCAATATCAATTAATACTTTCATACCAATATGAATGTAAAGAGAAAACTATTCGATAAGCCATTAATACAACCCATTATTTTATTAAGTATTTTAAACTCAAAAATGTATCAAAAATTGCATTTTAAAAGAGTGCATGATAATAAACGATATTAAGATCCACATATACGTTAATACAATGAGTCACTAAACACCTATATCAACTTTAGTTGACACATGTCTGTGTTTCAAATATATCAAACGATTGCGTGGTTAAACAACTCACTTTAAATTTATCCCGTATTATATCGATATAACGGTAAATCATCGCTAAATTCAACGGGCCGAAGTCGCTGTAGAAACCGTCGTACACCAGGCTTTCGTCGACGTTCAAATAAAATACATTGTCGTCACTCAACGATATTTTCCAATCTGAAAAAGTCTTGAGCGTTGCTTGTTCTCGGTGATTGGACAACACCATTAGAAATAGACGATCTGAACGTTAAGAAAAACACAACAATAAACACGATGCAATCTGAAAAATCGTCTTTGGAAGACGTTTCTGTCGCGACTTGCCTTCGATAAACTCCGATAATTCAGACACAAGTAACGTGTCGGCGTCGTCACCGGTCATCAGTTGGTTAAATTCCAGGGACATATTTTTTATCACTCTCTCCTCCGTGTGGCTCGGCGTATCCTTTGACGAAGAAGAATACCGTACAATAATGTACACGACGTGTTCACGCGAAATCGCAATGACGACGACGACGACGACGACGAATGCCCAAAGACGTGTACGATATTCACGCGATTTATCCCGAAACTCGTGTCGCGATACGGACTGCTACGGCCCACACACATACCAAATTTTTATTGAGAATACACACCTACTCGTCGTCGTGGTCGTCGTCATCGTCGTCATCGACCGCCTACTCGCGTTGGAGCGTCAAGAAGACAACGTGTACCAATTCGAACGAGTAAATATTCGATCGTATTCCGAAAGAACGAAATTGTAACGAAAATAACAGGGGCATCGTTGGACTAGGACGAAAGGGATTTTCTTTTTCGCGTGTGACGATATACGGTCGGAAAAGTGAACCCGTACTTACTCGAGTTTTCAAAACGATAACGAACTGAACGCCGTCCGCGCGTGTAATTAAAGCCGGAACGAATTTACGCACGCGGGATTCGGCCGGACGTTATCGCGCCGCTCTCGTCCCCGTCGCGGTGTCCGTACATTTTTCTCCCAGTCATTCCGTCGGTTTTGTTATTATTATTTACGTTGTGACGGACGTTATCGCCATAATGAAACAAACGTTTGATAACAGCGTGGTATAGTGATAACGGTGGTAGAAGTGTTTACGGTAATTAACCGACACTACATAACGTCGATACGAACGTCGTTTATTACGCGACGTAATGACGGTACGAAATTTGGTTAATTTGCGCGCGATTCGAACGAGAAAATTATTTTCTCGTTACGAATTCTTAAATTGTGATACGAAATTGCGCGTGGCGCGAATATTCGCGCGAGTCCGACTTTGGCGACGTTTTCAACGACACAATACCGATCCACGAGTAAATCACTTTTAAACGGCACGTTCGACGAGGAAGAACGAAACACGAACCACGGAAATGAAAAAAGATAAAACGTGTTTTTCGTTTCATTTGTCGGACCGTCCGTCGTCGAGACGTTCGCGTCTTATCTTTACGTACTTGCCGATGTATGTACAATGCGCTTAATAACTGAATCGGTAAACGTATCTACTTAGATACGAAACTGCGTGATTCCTTCGCTTTGTTTTGGTTAAGTACCACTTTGTAGTAAAAGTACTGTTTCTCGAAATACTGATAACGACGCTACGGCAATCCGAATAAATATCCGTCTTCCGCGTTCCTCGTCGCGTATTTCTATATATATATATATACGTTACGGATTACAAAGCGATTCGGGCCTTTCATTTATGAACGCTGTAAACAAAATACGTTAATTGAATCAAACGCAAAAATGCCAGGAATAGAACGCTGCAACGGACGTCAATTACTCGAGTTTGCTAGTGTGGTCGTATTCGGCGTATTTTACAAGGGGCGTTTTTAATTTAATATTTTCATCGTAACTCGTAAACGATATTTGCTTGTACGATGGTGGTATCTAATGTATTTACTAGGGGATATTTTAAATTTAATATTTTTATCGTAACTCATAAACGTATATTTACTTGCGCGACGATGGTATCCAGTGTATTTACAAGGGGACATATTAAATTTAATATTATTGTTAAAAATATACTTATTAAATATATATGTACGTGTGACGTCCGTTTAACCTATTCGAACTTTTATTAGAAAAATCGTTCGCTGTCATTTTTTTTGTGTAAATCTCGAATTTCTGAATGGAATATTTAATTTTGCAAAGCCGTTTCGGATAACTTTTATGTAGTGGACTTTTTATCACGAAAACGTCGAATATATAACGAGTGAAGGCGACATACGCAATATACTACGTATATCTTCTATTGAATAATCGAAACGCTTGGACGTATTTTCGATTATTCATGACGCGATGAAAATATCGTTCGATTTCGTTCGTTTTTTTTGAAAAAAATATAATAACGACGATTATTTAAACATTCGTGCTAACCGACGAATTTATCGAACTATTTTACTCGACAACACACCATTAATTGCGCAAATAATAAGAAACTAATCAAAAGTCACAGTGCGTAGTCCATATTTTTCGAACAATCGGTACGTGCCTCGAGGCTATATTATAAACAAAAAATTTAAATCAGCGTAATATTTCGTCATCGGCGCACGACTGTATAATAATAATATTATTGTAAATTAAATAATAGCGATCCGCGAATAATAATGCGAACAACGTATTAAAAGCGTATTAACTTCGTATACCATTGTTATATATCCTACGGGTAGATTATGTAACTAGAATACAAAATACTTTTAATTTAACCGAATACTTTTATTGTTTTACGTAAGTTCATGATTTTGTGTTATAGTTTAGTCGTGTGTATGTGTATGTGTGTATATATATACACACGTATATAAAAGTATCATTTAGCCTTATAATTAATATATAATTTTTCATTTATATCGAGTTTCTGTAATTTTCTCAAATTTAAAATCTCAACGTTGAAGCAAATTGTAATTGAAATTCGAAGGGGTGGAGCGTTCGCAAAATAAACCGTTTAACGTCGTCGCTCAAAGTTGTCGAATTTTTCAAAACGCGATGATCTATCGTCGTTTCCAAATTCAAATAATTTACAACTCTAAAATCTCCTATAATACATCCACTCGAATCGACATACACTCACGACACTAACCATAGATTACCCCTGTATTTTAGTTTTACATAACACAACGAATATATTTTAAGAACAGGATTCCCGAATTCTCCTCAATTATTATAGTAGATACAATTTGATACCTTGACAACCTCGATATTGTTGTTAATATTAACGGCAAAATATTTTTTAGTTTTATTGGAAAAAAAAATAATAACAACGTCATGGACGTACGACTTTTGCACAGTTTGAATGACGCGTTGAAAGTGGCCGGGTGTTCAATCGGTGAAGACTATATACCAGTTTTGTACAATTCGTTGATTCAGTTACAAAGTGAAAATCATTTCGACGCGGTTTATTTATGGGGCCGTATCGTAACGTTGGCCAATGATTATTACATTGCTTATGGTTACCAAAAGGATCCGATTATGAACAGAATATTTTTTTACACGTAAGTTCGACTTCGCTTCTATACACATTTTCCAAATGTATAATTTTTTATAAGTATTTCCGTTGAAATACGTATATTATCCGAAAATGATCAAAAAACGTTTTGTTTTGATATGAACACAGTCAAGACGTTTTAGAATGGACTGTAATGCCTACAGATTGGCCAATATTCGCCCTTAACATAGTCTGCAAAATAAAGAGTAAATTCAAAGGTAACATAAGATACGTGGAGGTAGATGCGTTTAATAAAAAGTCTCTGGTAACAACTGGAATCGATCACACGTTAGCGCCGAGTGTAACATCAAACGACGAATATATGGAAAGTGTAGAAGACGAAAATAACAAAAACATTAAACGATTAGATAGTGAACTAATCAATGAAATAATATCGGTGTCCGAAACAGAAGAAACGGCGGATACGGTACATATAATATGAAATATGAGGTCGACCTTAAATTACAATGACGGTATTCGGATTGTTATTTCTAGAAATATTTCAAGGCGACTTCGCATACAGAAAATATGATTAAAGAAGAAGATAGACTAGCCATAACCGTCAAAATGATTGATAATGAAAGTCACATAGTGCCACGAGGCTTTTTTTATAAGTTACCTGATGGCAACATAATCAAAGCTCCCTACTTCAAGGGTACGATTTTCAATCAATTTTAATTAATTTATACGATAAAAGTGATAACAAATAAAATTCGATTTCAACAGGTTTAAGCTATTCGGAAATCGGGAATGAACGCAATTTTCTCTACATACAACCACGATACTATCCAAATAGAAGTACGAAAAATAAAGTACGATATGATTACAACAGCTCGATTGATTTCTTAGAATCCATCGAAAAGGATTTACCCAGAGGTAAATTATCGATTTATTTCCAACGTCAATAATTACTATTTGAAAAAAAATTGTTATAGGATCGTGGTCCTCTCAATTAACTATGTGCAATCGGTATGTAGTCGTTCGCAATTTGCTATGGCCAGGAGCTATTTTTGTTCAAGATATGAATACAGGTGCACACAGTTTTTTTTACAATGGCGATGGTGTTAAAAATTTGGATCTGCTATTTATGATCTAAAACAGATTTTAAATATTAAACGACCGCGTTAAAATGATCGTTCGTTAAAAGATTCACCCTTAAAATCAAAATATATATATTTACGTTACAAAAAATGGTTTGCGGTTGATTTTTTTCGTTTTATTTTACGAAAATGTGGTTCAAACATTTTAGAGTAACAATAAGAAGCTACCTATTTATATTCTCAGAGAGGCTCAATTATTCCTCTCATTAAAGCTATCACTAATATCATTAATATATTTATCGCCGAAAATCACGTCATTCTTGAAGCGATCAAAATGATTTACTCAATTCAAATAATTAGTGTATCCCTCGGTAGTCTACATATTCAAATCTTAAAAACCTCTACCAAATAATTATCGTCTAATAAACCCATTTTGAATATAACACTTACGAAATAATGGCCATGTAGATATATATATATCTTAAAATACAAATACATGTAGTTATATGCATATTTTAGAAAGTTCTATAAATTTGTATAAATTATTAAGTATAATCATTTTTATAATATAATATATATATATATATATATATATATATATTAGGTAGCCTTATAACCTAAATACATATTATGCGTCAACTATGTAATATTATGATACGAAGGCAAACGGTCTGCCGAGAGGGGTAAAAAACGTGTTTAAACGGAACAGTAACATGTTCTGAAACTTTTATACATTTTCGACGTTCCATACAGTTTAAATCAAAGAAAATATGAAGATTAACAAACATAAAATAAGAATATATTGTTTTATCACTTATACGAATAATTACATATAGGCGTGCCATGAAAACGCCGTATCTTCTTATTCGTTTATATTCAGTCTTGTCAAAAATACTTATTTTATTTTTCAGTAGATACCTTATACCCATGAGTATTAATATTAACAGTGTTTTTATTATCTCCACAACCTAGGAAGAAAATAAATAATGTTAATGTATTTTAAGTTATATTTAGAAAATATTTTTTTTGTTTTCGTTTATACAGTCTATGCCAAATGAAGTCGATACATTTTTCGATCAATTGATTTTGAACTAAATCGGCCGCCTTAAAAGTAACGAAGTACCTTTATAATTCAAAATACGATATTACTTTTAAACCGGCTCAAGATAATGTTCGTAAATTACTTATGTAATAGTTTCACTATCCTAACACTCATTATTAAATCCTAACATAACATAATTAAATTTACCTAAACTCTCTACTCATTAGTCTTCGTTTTACTCAATTAAACGCAGATATTTTTTATCACAAACTAAAATTAATTTGGGTAACTAGTTATCATGTTTACAATTCATAATAAACAATTTAGGTGTATCTAATACGCCATAAATATTTAATTTACACCGAGAGACATTTAAATTTTTACATTTTATACTTGTATTGTTATATATATGTTATACATAGACTGCGTCGTATTAATTAATATTAACGAAAGTCGAATCATTGTGAAAGTAGATTCGAGTGGATAGCTTTATAGGACCGTCGTCTTGAGTGTGTTATTCTGAATTTGAAAGTAAACATAAATCATTGTGTTCGAAGAACGAGTAAAGCCGTTATTTTCATTTTCTATTTTTTGTTATAACGAAAAATAAATTAATATTTCATTTCTCAGTTTAAAATGGTCACTAAAATACAAAATCGTGTAAGTATTTGTTCAATACAGCCGTCTATTAACGTCATAAAACGTTTTTTCACATATCATGTTACATAATTTACATTACTTACGTTCATTAATAAAAATATCGTAATAAAATTTAGAAATTAAATAATTCGTAAAATTATAGTAATTTTGCCTACTTGTATTTTTATGGTAATCTTTATACTCTTTATTGAAAAAAAATTCGTTTCGATAATTTGCTTTAATTATTGTTATTAATTAAAAGTTTACGTGATGATTAAGATAACTATTGAAAAATAAGTTTATTATATGACTATGAGCTTTTTATCATTTACGTTTCGTAACGACGAAATATTTGTACGTTCACTTAACGAGTTTATCTCACATAATAATACGTATATACGTCTATATCTAAAAAATTTGATCGATAACAAATTAAAACTAAATGTATTGTTTTATGTATATGCGTTGTATCATAATTGTTTAAGTGAAATAGTATAGGTACATGTATAAATATAATCGCATACTTTTATTGAAATATGTCAGTTTTACGTGTCGCGTGCGCGCGCGCGTATTGATGTATATTATACGGAATTAACAAATAACCAAAATGCTTAATTATTGAATTTATTAGTCGATAGCTTATATTGTCCGCAATTATATAAATTCTAACAGCACTTATAGAGTAATCATCGTATTCATAATAATACTTATTGTATTTACTGTTCGACATGAATAATAATGAAAAATAATGGTGAAATTATATATAAACACAGTTATTTAAAAATTATTTTTCTTGTAAATTTTAGTTGTCCACGAATTTTGTCAATTGTGACCGTTATGCGTTTTATAATTTTACGAAATTATAGTATAATACAATTCATTATGTTACTATATGGCGATACGTAATTTAATGTGCAATTGAAAAATCTATTTACATGCTTGAAAATCAATTTTCGATTAGCTCAAATTGTATTAAGAACGTTTGGGGAACGTACTCGTAATCAAAGTCGTAATTCGGCACTTTTCGTTCAATCGACCAACTAGTAATTAATAACTATACGTTTTAAAAGTGTTAAAAATAGATAAACTGTGAATTTTATAATGGGAATTTGTTTTCATACCCATAAACCTTAGAACCGTCAACTACCGCACGTTAATATATGTTTTTAAGTTAATTTTGATAATTTTTTTAGACAAAACTACGCGCATTTATTATTAATATCAAATTCAAGGAAATCGCATTTTATCCGAATAAACTGAGTGCGAAAATTATAAGCGCGTATTCTAAAAATATATTAAAAAACAATTTCAGTTTACTTAATATATTGTATATTACGTCGTCGGAATATGTACGCGAATTATCATATTATATTATTCAAGGACACGCTCAGATAAAACATTAAATTTAAAATGTATTGCTGATGGTTAAAAAATATTATATATAGGTATGTCAGTTATTATATTACTGTACGTGCCAATATTTATATTTGTGCATACAGTTTCGTTTGTCGCAACAACAATATATCGGTGCGAGTAATAATTATAATAATTGTAAATTCGTCGACGACCGATGCCGTACATAGGACGTCTTATATACATATATGATGAGGATTACATTTTTAGCCGACTCTAGCTACCCAACGCTATTAAACATTCGCGTTCTGGCTATGTTATATAGCTAAGTTATCATAAATGTTTTATGCCTATTAACAAAAAAAAATCGTTTTTTCTCTTCGCCTCGAATGGAGAAAATAGTAAGACACTCTACAGAAATATGATAAGAACGCACACCAGAAGAAAAATTTACAGCATAGACCACATTAGCTAAATCGCGTAAAAATGCAAATCTATTATTATTTGTAATACGTGAAAATAATTATTTATGAAATAATAGTAATATGTTTTCATTATGACGTTTAATGTTTCAGTACGTGAAATTTGGTACAGTCCCACCAAATAGTGAGATGAAATAACTTCTTTTCTGTCAATTCAAACAGTAAATTCTTTTCGATTGAGAAAAATTAATTTTTATATTTCAAGTTTAGGTTGAGTAATAAAAAAAAATACAAACCATTTAGACCACAAAATATAATTTCATACGACCCAGTTGTACCTAAAACATTTTCAAAAATAACCGTTGACATTCAATTTTCTAAATACATTGATTACGTTAATTTAAATTGTTATGGCATATTTGCATAGTTTGATATATTCGTAATATTTCAGGTCATATGTTTATGATATTTACAACGAGCGTTTATAAATATTTTAGCGCGTATAATTTATGATAATTTACTCGAGAATCCTATATTTCGATGAATATTTCGCGTTTAAAAATAATTGATAATTACGCGTACGTCAATTGTTCTCGGTGGACGATAATAAAGTCGATCGAGCAATTATGATATATTTAATGAGTACTTCGTAATATTCAGATTAAAGTGCAACCAACGTTTTATCTAATATTTTTCGTTATAAGCATATAATATAGTCTAAATTACATTTTAAGAAATACAAAATCAGAATGATAATCAAAACCGGGCATTAATAAAGTAAAAGTTTCTAAATCGAACATCCCTCGATAATTATAATATGCGTTCAGAGATAGACAAAAGCGGTAACTTTTTCAAATAAACGTAATACCTTCGCTCTATTGTGTATACGTTTTAAATTTAATTTTAACTATAAGAAAGTCGAAATGAAAAATGAAAAATTGTAATAAAATGTAACAGACCTCCGTGGGACACTCTGTAGCGTGTAATATCGTGTAATGTATACAGACCGCCAAATAAAACGTACGTTATATTCTCCGGATAGTAAACAATGAATTGCTGTTGTTATTGTTGTGAAATTTTTTTTTTATGTTTTTATCAGATGCCAGGCTATGCCTCATTTCTTTTTTTGTGGTGGGATATCGGTACCTAATGTTCAACGAAAAATAATCGACTAATTACACGTAAACGTACTGGGTATTCACATATATATGTATGTATATATAAATATATGGTCAGTATATAATACTCATTCTAATAAGACTACATCATTATTGACGTTACGCTACTGTTTGATTTATATAATAAATTCCGTGTGTGTTTTTATTTTATTGATTTGTACTAACTAGAAGAAGTGGTACGTTGTAAAAAAACGTAGACGTAAATTGAGAGGATACGAAAGGTGAAACAATTTTTTCTTAATTAAATAATTTTGCTTAATAATATTATTCGTTCGAAAAAAAATGAATCGATAATTTTTTAATAAAATAATCTAATAATAGTAATAAATAAAATGGTACAATTTTTAGTTAAATTTTTTTTTGTTTCGTTAATTTTATATTATATTGTATTAATTATACACGAATACACGTATTAAACAAAATTAATAGTATCCGTGGTAATAGCATGGTAGATATAAATAATAAAACAGTGGTAAAAATAAATATTTTAAAACTGAAATCGACGATATTAAAATCACAGAATTTCAAATACTTTTGGAAATAAATATCACCCGTTTGACTACTTCATTTGCATTTCTTCTTATTTATGTCCATTCTTCGTAGTAAGTAATAGGTTTTCTATGATTAAAACGTTTAAAAATATTTTGAACGAATCTTGTATATTATAACGTTACAGTAATTGTTTGAGTAATTTATAGCGATGAATTAAACAATAATTGTTTCGGCACGGGCAATTGAAAAGTATAACTAGGTAATACACGTCCGGTACAAAATTGTAAAATATATATATATTATTATTGCGCTAGGTATGATAATGATCCGGTTTAAATTCAAACTGTCATTATTCTAAACGTTGAATCTCAGATTACGACATCGTTAAAATAATGATGTGTTCACCAATTGTAATAGTATAGTTTTGTTTATACGATTATTATTCACTTAATTAAATGTATAATTTATATTCTTTATTTCACACTGTTAGCGCGTTTATGCATGTGTACGAGTGAAGGTTTATAAAGTTAAAAAGTATATATAGATATAGATATAGAGAAAGGAGTGGGTATAAGGTCAACCGTGTATATATTTAAAAAAATAAAACACTGGAACTAGCTTAATAATATGTATAATATATGGTGGGGGACAGTGAATATAAATGTGAATATATATAGCGACTACGAAAATATCGTAAACACGAAACTGATGTTCAATATGTAATGTGCCGAATAAACACTCCAAACATTCCAATTATTCTTTATTATTTATACATACATATTTCTTTCTTTTACTTTTTAATTCGTAATGTTATTTTATTTAAAAATGGAACCTTTGTTTTGGAAATGTAAATCGTTAAACGATTTTCGTAAAACTCAATTATATAATACATCGATTTACGTAGACTTTCAGAAATGTATTAAATATTCATTTCGAAAACATCCAAAACAATTTTGTTTTTGCCGAAAGAACGATATTTTATGTTTTAAAACTCGACGTAACCTAATCATTTTGTTTTTATTTTTACTTCCTATTACTTAATTTTCGATTTAATAATTAATTACACAAAAAAAAATCATCTTTTAAAAATTTACGATTACTTAAAGTTTAAACCAACCGTGCCTCCTCGCTCTTTCATTTTGTAATTATTATATAAACATATATTTGAGTATTTAACTTATTTATTTATTTGTATAATTTTTATATAACGCCTATATATTCTACAGTATATTATTATAATTTTAAAAACTTGAAAATTACTTTAATGTTATTTATTTTAAACATTATTTATTCAAAATATATTCAATTTTAATCTATACTTAATGCAGACAGATCTCTGTTAAAGCAAATATTTTTTAAAGTGTATAATTACTTGTTCTAACTTAATTTTTAACTTAAATTTCAACTTTTATCCTATATAAAACTTTGAGAGTAAAATATTTATTATTAAAAAATAAAATACTAACTAAATTCTTATTGCGCATTTCAAATGTGACATTTATACCTTATAATTTATGATTTATAACACACCAATTTGTTTCTAAATTAAACGTTTAATAATCTTAAAAATTAAAATAATTAGTTCGAATATTTATTAATTAACAGCGTATTGTGCTGTTTTCCTAAAAAAAAAACAATTCCGAAATTTAAAAAAACATAATACAGTTTAGAAAAATAATAAATTGTAATGAAATATTTATACTGACCATTTATAAATGACGTAAGAATTAGTTAATTATTATAATTTGTTCAGATTAAAATGATAATAATTTGTTGAAATATTGGTTTTTTTTAAAAAACGAGTTATATTGTAATGTACGATCCTCCGAAGTACTACGAACTAAGGGAGGTTTTATAAAATACTTTAATTCTGGTTTGTGAGCACGCCTATACTCACAGTTTACATAATATTATTTTAAACACCAGTTGCAACAGCAACACTTACAACAATTAATGACGTTTTAAATGTATCAAAGAAATTATTCCAGGAGAGCGCACAGAGCCACAAACTGCACACATCCGGGTGTAATAATAATAATAATAATATTTTCATGTTATCGACGTTAACTTTTACATAAGCCACCAGACTCACCACATTTAATATAATATACGAAGACGATGACCCTCAACATTAGAAATTCAAAACTCGATTTTATAAGGTAGATAAGTGAGTATACGCGTTATTGTTTGTGTGTCGGACCGAGGAGGTAAACATATTATAATAATATATTTTGTGGATGTCCTAAAAAAAAAATCATAAAAACGACCAAACACCCACATTTGTTGTACACAGGCATATCTTAAATATAATCAAAAACATTTCCACGCCATATTTATTATAAATCAAATAATATAATAAATCACTAAAGTCACGAATTTATGATTTATAATTTATTTTATTTTTGAACGCGAAAATAAAACAAATACTTATATATAAGTATATATTGTGATTTTTTATCATGAGCCAGTGATTATTGACAAAAAGATTTTATTTATAATTAAATAATTTAAGAATGTTGAAAAAAATTTAAACCCGTATTTTAGATTATTATGAAAATTAATTTTTGATATTTTAATAAACAATATGATAACTTTTACATATTTAAAGATTCGTTCCAATATATTAAAACGTAACATTTCATGAAAAATGTTCAATCACAATAATGTAGAAAAAAGGCCAATGAGTTAGGATATTTTGTCAGAATTCAAATGTATTCGTCCTAAATAATTGAATTTTTTTCATGTTTTCAGTTCATCGTGCTACTCAAATTTTGCATAGTCACCGTATATGAACGAAATAATAATATTTGTAACGCGACAAATAAAGTAATTTCATTACAAGATTAAAAAAATATTTTTCCCACGAATGAAAGTTTATTCATACAAAAACATTTCGGTATTGGTCTAATATTTATTAATACTAATCTACAGTGATGTTTATGATCTACACAAAAATTATACACATTTGTATGGCGGGCATTATTAGACTTGAAGTTAATTTTGAATGGTTCCTGCGTTATTGTAGGTCCGTGTGTTCATAAAGAATGCACGTTTTTACTCGATCGTATTTCATTAAACTAAACCTGTATAGGTTTATACGGTATATTTATTGAAAAAAAACCGAATAGGTATAACGTAATTTATTTTTCATTCGGTTTAACTCGTGTATCTATCTAACTATATATGCTTGTATTTTAATGAAAACCAGTTTCCATTCGACGGACTCATGCGGGATAATTTATAATATTCTAAAATAGTCTTCTAACGAACATTCGTATACGCAAGGGCGCTCAAATTAATTGTTATTGAGAAAGGATCAAAGAAAAATAAAACTATATGAAACAGATTTTAGGCATTTATAAATAGCGGATACTTATAAGGCGTAAAAAGTTTCAAATTTACGTACTTTTGTTCAAAAAAGTAGTACATTTAATCGCAATCCCGTGAATAAAATTTCACCCTCGTGAAATATATTATACGAAGTACATTTTTCTCGGCAGTGGTGAATAGTTTTTTTTTTAATCGTTATTATTTTCAAGTTATTTTCCACAATTATGTTTTGAAATATATTCAAAATATATCTCGCATTAACCGTTTATTACAATCCATCATCACAATACGCGCGTGACCTAACTTTTGAGACCACTGATGTAGGGGTTATATGTATATTTGATGTATATAGCCAACCTAGACAATATTCTTAGTGTATGTATATATTCAAGTCATTAAACGTGCGTATGCCTGGTTCGATATTATATTAGACGGGACCTGAGAAGCAATTTTATGTGAGACGCGCATAATAAATTTATAGATTTCGTAAAAAAAACATAAACCACAACGATAACTATTACTACGCTTGTAAATCAGTAGTTCTTATATCACGTTCTTCGCGCACAGTTTAAAATCTAAATTCTACCAATGTAAACTGTTCGTCCTATATATAAAATTAACCCAGTACGTTTCAAAAATTATTTTTGATTTTAATAATAATTAGGAAATGTTGACTTTTGGCGAAGTCAAGCTACTTTCTAAAAAGTTTAATTTTAATATTCGAATTTTACCAAAAAATAAAAATACCAATAGCTTTTGACTTAACTCGACTTGTATTTTTGATATCAACCATAACTTGACGAATTAACGGTATTAAAATTAACTTGCACGGCCTTGGAAAATTATATTAGCTCTTTTTCCTTTTTATATAACTATTTTATGGTTTCATTTTATTTCATACGCTTGCCCGATTCCTGACGATATTTATTCGACCGTTTTACATAACCGTATACAAATATTATCGAAATGATTATTATACACACTATCTTGCGACGGTAAAAACCGCAATATATTTTAATGTCCACGCATGTCCAACTAAAATGTATTAAATTACCTACCTACGTTTCACGAGTAGTTCATAGTTCATTATATACTACAATTGTACATCACCTGTTGCAACCATAATAATGTACCAAGGTCAAAAAAAAAAATGAAAAAATAAAGTGTTGTATGTATGTACAAATTGTTTAAACAGCGGGTACTTACGAACCAATAACGAAATTCGAGTTTCTGCATTTTGCACACTCACGTTTTAATCAATATTTAATTATTAATAACCATAAATATAGTTATCGTGTTTTCTGAGATTTAACGCGTGTACATCATACATTTGTAAGTCGGAATCTAAAACGTAATAATTCTCTTACTTAATAAGCGTCGACTAAATATTATTTTCAAATAATTAATTTCGAAATATAAGTACTCGATACTAGACAACAAAACTAAATTAATTAGTTTATAATTTTACGAATGACTTGTGTATTTTTGAAAATCACGGATAATTATAAAATAATCAACATCCGTGTTTCTCTTTTTTCTATCTTATTGCTAACATGTGATGTATTGAAGTTGGCTAACGTCCATCGCGTCTATATTAGGGAATCACTTAGTATAGGATAATTTTGAACTTTATATTTCTTTTCTGGAATTGAATCAACATTTCTTTATAAACATACATATCGTCACCGCGGGATCAATTAGTGGTCGGGGAACATTTAAATCTATTACAAAAGTGTTTTCTCGATATTTAAATATGAAAAATAACTTTAAAACGAATTTTGTTAATAAAAAAGTAAAACGTAGTATGCCAAACCATTATTCGTTATTTCAGTTAACGGGTAATTGTGTGAACATGGCCCCTACCTCGATTTCAGCAAACTCAAAGTGAATCGCGATTTGCGGTCGTTTCTGTGTAAAACGAATAAAAAAAATAAATAAAACCATAAAATGGCGGGTGGGCACCCGTATAACGTAATTGGGTGATAAATTATAATACGTAATATACACTAAAATAACAATAATATTAAAAGTATACGCGTTTCGTGTACATAATATATAATATGTTACAACCCAACGACCACCGAGTTGCGTTACACGGATATTTTATACATTCTAGTTTGTTATTTGTTTTTATAGGTAGTTCGTAACCGGTAACTAAAGTTAAGTGCCTTGTACCTTTTTATATTCTATGGGTATTATGACATAAAAAAAATGTTATCAGTGCAATGGGAAGAAGAAAACAGCGAATAACTCGAGCACCAGAATTTAACCATAAAAGTTATTGTTGTCTGCAGTTACTATATATATATTTATATACACACACACAAGTATAAGTATTATAGTAAATACTCGAAAGAAATTAGAATTCTAATTTACCAGTAAACATTAGTATACACTCAAGAGTGTTGATAAAAACTTGTTTACTTTACAACTTTTTGTTGCTTTAGTATAAATTTAAAATTCTTTATTTACACAATACGTCTATTTTTGACAGTAAACGCTAATCTATATTAAAAATACATTATCGCAAAAACGAAAATGCCATAATAACTTAGCGTGTACTAATAAAGAAGAAATGAATTATATATATATAAGTATATAAGTATATTTTTTATACAATCTTAAAATATTGTAAGTTCTTTGTCAAACGATATTTTGCATAAACACTATAAAGTACATTTATCATCTCGATTATTCATTCACTTTGAATTTGGTAATAAATGTTTATTAACTTTAAATTCAACTCGAACATCGCAATTTATGTTCAGCGAAATGTTATTTGACTATATATATTGCCCGTTACATAAATGGAGACAACAAACGCGTAAGTGGCGTCCTTTAAAACTTACTTATACAGATTCCTAAAAATAAGCGGTTTTTCCAAATATTTATAAAATCGAATATATTTTGTTTTTTTCTGTAAAACTGATAAATAATTAATAACGTTTTAACTGATGCAAATGTAATTGGCAATTATGGCAAGAACGCGTGTGTAAAAATAAAAATAAACTAACGTGTAAATAAATAAAATAATTTGGATTTGTACTAAAGCCAATAATAAAAATGTGTTCTTACGGACAAGTATAGTTCGATTATTTACGAGTACGTATAGCATATATATGTATTTAAGAATCGTATGGAAGTCGCGTACGCGTTAAGTCATCGTGTCTACGAAATAATAATAAATTATAATAATTAGCATATAGGACACTGTATTTTCCATTCTATTAAAACGTCGACTGACGAAGTGTTCCATTACCGAATAACCGACGCCGAACCATATAATAATATTATTTAAACGTCTCCTGTTTTTGTTTTTTTCGTTTTCGTCGTCCTAGCAGGTCATCGGCCGCACGAACGGGTCTCACACTCGTATTTTTTTAATTTCTCTCCCACTCATTCTCTTTCTCTCTTACCCTTTCCCTCTAACTCTTTATTTTTATTTCTCTCTTACCCTTTCCCTCTTACTCTTTCTTTTCTCTCTCTCTCTATCTTTCTTTTTCTCTTTCACACACACACACACATAAACACATTCTCTTTTGTTTACACCGACGTTGGGCGTATACATTAGACGTCTTACATCTAAAAATTGATACTTCACTTGTAAAACCTGAATGAATGACGGCCCGAGAGATCAGACTCGATATATAATATAATTTTCATATTTATAAGGCGACAATAATAATTAATATAGCGACAACGAGTATAGACACTCTAGCTGAATCAATTGTTTTATCTGGCGTGCCAATTAAATAAATAATTATCGTTCTTCAATTGTTATAATAATAGACACGAGTCGTACGAAAATTTTTAACTAGTTTTTTTCAACGAATTTTTGCAGAATCCTGAATTGTAAATTACCTACGAAGGACAAATTAACAGAAGTTTTTGTAGTTATGTAAATAAATCGTAACAATGGGGAACTTGTAAGTCAATTAACGAACATATCTAAAGAGTTCGAAAATTTTTATTTGTTTAAAAGTATACGCTTGGTATTGAATTAAAGCGCGCACTTGTTAACATTTAAAAAATTCGGAAAGATTAAAATTAGGAATTTAAATATTTCAATTATGTTTTACGGCAATTTTTGCTTTTTAAATACGATTTTTCGATATATTATTGGTTCAATTCATAATACGTGCTTTTCGAAAAAAATATAATTTAACGTTAAAAAAGTATTTTGCCAGTAGTATTATAATAAATATTGAATTTTAAAGTCAGGAAAATTTGAAAAAAAAATATCTTTATAAATTATAATTATGTACATTGCTGTAACAGTTACGTCGGAATTTGCCTACTAAATGATCGTTATTGACGTACACAATCGACTCACACAGCAGCGTACGTCTTATGTTACGTAATATGAATAATTGTTTTTTTTTTTTAATTTTGTCGACTTAAAGCAAATATTTTCAAATATATATAATGCTAAAAACGAATTCTCAAAAACGCGTACTTCCAAAGTTACGGTACGATTATTGGAACGCAGCGGTGATTTGATAGTTTCGATTTGCGAGCGTTTTCCGACGACGTCGAGAAGCTGACCGAAATACTTACTCGCCCAATTCGTATATACCTCGTTATCCGGAACGTGTTTACGAAAATATGCCGCCGTTCGTGCATTTCGTTTTATACGCTATTCGATTAAAAGATTATTCGCCGGCGTAACACGGAACGGTTGAATAAAACGGTACGGGTGGTTCGTCTAAACGACTAGCGCCACTCGAATGTTCGTGTTTATTATGT
>JAIPRN010000028.1:151087-183071 GCA_025469175.1 Geopemphigus sp. TES_GeoC_2020
TGCCTGAGGATGACAGATAGTGATATTTTGCGTATTTTAATACTAATTTAATATTAATATAATATTAATATTACTTGAGAGTTGAGATGAGATGGCTGCTGGCGCAAGTGACTTACAAGTGTGAGTTTGAGGTTTGTTGTATATATATATTTTTATGTAGAGTTGAAAACAAGTTTAATTAAAATCCGTTAAGATTAACGAATATTACATACTACAGCTCAGAGACAACGTAATGTACGTGCGTACTGCGTTGTTGTCCGTGAGGAACTGAAATAAATAACTCGAACGGAAATATCACGATCTCTCGATACAATACAGTGACGTCGAATATGAAGAAATCGACAGAATACTAAACAAAATTTGCAGTTTGAATGAATATACGTTAAAGGTGAACAAAAACTAAAAATTACTAACGACTTCGTTCCACACGTGTGCGTTAATGTAACTCAAAAAGAAAACAACTAGGATTTGGGGAAAAGGAATACTTAATTGCCTAACTGTATGTATTAGGTATGAGTGGGGGGATGTATGTAACTTTTAATGAGTTATTACGTAATTTTTTTTCGGGATCGTGAATTTGAGAATTATTTAGGAATATTGTTAATTATCAAATCACTCGTCCAGTCTTGTAGATTTGAATGAATTTTCAAAAAAATACTTGTAAATTAACTGAGAAAAGGTTGGGACGGTGAGTTTGCTTATGCAATTTCGTCGACAATAAGAACGAGTCGAGACACAGAAATCGTGGTATAGAGAACAGCCCTTGATCCTTGGAATACCGATTTCTGCAATTTGGTGACTCGTGACCGAAGTGCGCGTACACTCTGTTGATGACGAGTTGTCTGTCCCTCGTAGGGAGACAAATGTCATCCAGTGATTCACCAACTGATTGACTGACTGGTGCTAGGGTGTAATTTCTGTTTTATAACCAAATCGTCCGGCCATATTATTGCGACGTGGTGGCCGGCTCATATTAAATTTCATCAAAATCGGCGTATTGTATCTTGTATTATTGTTTTTCAATATTTTTCTATTTGCTTAATAAAGAACACGTATTCATTTGATTCGTGCCCATTAGCATGATATATTTTTTTATATAGCTGTGTAATTATTGTAAACTTTTTGTATAAGTAAAATGTGTTAATTCTGTGGTTATCGTGGGATTACGACTCTGCCCCTTTTTTTCTCGCTATATGAGTATATTGTCGATATTTTATTAAAGTATGGTCGGTATTCCGAGAAGTTCAAGTGTTGTTTTAACATTTATTAAAGTGTCGTTTTTCGATACATTATTACATCAAATTACATCGAAATATGCTTATGGTATTAGTTCCCACAATTATGATATCTGTGGATATCATTACATTATCAACATTGAAGAAATAGCATGTCCGCGATTGAATCAATTATCCGTCAAAGATACATTCAACACCAAACATTGTACATTTTATAAAGTTTTCACTTTACAGTAATGGTTTCTAAATAATATTTAAAATGTATATATATTTTGAAATACAAACTTTTGTATCATGTTTTATTTATTACCCACAAATACACGAGCACACATAAATTTATTTATTTACAACTATGGAATTATTCACGTCAAATGGTCAAGTTGTTCAGATTGGTCTTTGATCATTATTTTGCTAAAACAAAATATAAAAAAATTAGAGAACTATTTTTTTTTTTCAAAAAAAACTTACTTAATTTTATAGTGACTGTGAGCTAATATGTATTTGATCTTCGAGTATATAACATTTATAGTCGTAACTGTTATATATAAGTTTTTTTGTTTTTATCGTCAAAATTTGATGCCTGTAGGACCTGACAGAAATATTGTTGGTAAATCAATTCTATTCGACGTCACCAAACTAATATTTCTTGGGATTTTCCAAAGTCATGTAATTCTTCTGCTTGTGATTTTATCTATGCCATCAATAATGTACATAAGACTGCCCAGAGCATCACAAATTGGTTTATTATATGTCTGTCTATTTCGTCGGTAAACAAACCAGATTCTATAAAATATAGATGATCTCGAGGGAGATTGGAAGTATCCATACAGTTGAGCAAGTCTATATATCACTCAAGTCCTTGTAAAAATTCTCTATACACGATATAACGAGTCTAAAATAATAAACATATACAATATCCATATATAGTAATATTTATAAAAATAATACCTGTGTCCGTATACACGAGATTAATGTCATCCTTGTAATGACGTTTCATCACGTTATAATGATAATTGAACATTAACTATTTGTTCACTTAAGCATGGCGAATCTAACAAAAATTTACTTATTAAATTGTATAATTTTATTGTTCAGCGTGACTTCCAATAAATGTTTATTATATTTAACACAATGCTGAAACGTTGAATTAATTTCAGCATTCTTTGTCTGGAAGATACCAATTCTATTTTTAATACTTTATGGATACATTCCATCTTTTTCCTATAAATAAAAGTTAATAATAATAATAATAATAATAATATAAATAATACGAATAAGAACCCACCGTATACGTCGTTATTCGTTCATTTATAAAAATCTTTTTCAAAATTATGTCGCTTTCTTTTGCATTTCTGTGTTTAATTGTATATATTTTGCAAACCACGCCGACTGTTTAAATTGCAATACTCTATTATGAACCTGATGATGATCGACGAAAATTTTAAATAAATGTAATAATTAAATTTAAATAAATTACTTTATTCACGATTAGCTTATTGTCAATAGTTTGTTCCAGATTTCTATAGTGAATAATCCTTTCTTTTCAACCATTGCTAAAAGTTTTTGAACTTTCAAACCCGATAATGTTTCGTTGCATAGAAGGAATGGTAGATTGTTATGCTTATTGTGCAAGTGTTGCGAATACACTATATCAACTTTGTATATATGAATATAACACGGCCTATATCAAACGTGTCTGATAATTTAGTCAGACCATCGAGTGTTGGTTCAATCCACTCAAATAGTAAATAGTAAATACTGTGACATAGTTCAACCGTAAAGGTTATTACCTATATAAAAAAATAAAAATGGGAATTACAATTTTTAGAAAAAAAATTTAATGTACTTACAATCTTGATATATAAACCAAGATTTTGGTCAAGTTTCATAAAAATTCTGGATGGTATAATTATTTATCTTCGCATATTGCATACTAGCTTGAACTAAGCCTCCTTGGATAGCTGTAATTTAATTATAAATTAAGAATTAAATAAAATACTTATGTTTATAATAAATACCTATTTCGAACGTTAATATGTTGTAGTCAGATAGTAGTTCTATTTTCGTACATGTATAATTGAGCATACAATTGCAACTAAACCAGGATGCTATATAATAATAGACCAGATCGAGGATTCGATGTTTTTTTTATACAAATCACATTTAAATTATATTACAAATAATTTTTATAAAACAATATACAATTATGTAGTGTTAAATTTTATTTTTTAAATTGATATAAATTGATGTGATTTATTATCATAGTTTTTTAAATGAACTTATTTTTTAAGTTATTAAAATTGTTATATACAAAAAAAGATTTATTCTTCGTTAATATTAAATTTTTTAATAATTGTTCCTTAAGTACATGTAATTGAACACAATCATAAGAAATAAAGTAACAATGTAAGTAAAAATTACACTTCAATATTATTCCTATAAAGAATATTTACAATTCAATAAAAATGTAATAATCGTGTATTATTAATCCCATGAAGCGACTGGAAATATAGTTTTTATTTCGGTTGTTTCTGTAGCACTTTTCATTTGTGTACCACAATCATTACTTTTCACATTAGTGGCATTATTGTTAAATACTGATGAGTCGACATCTAAAAACAAATTATTGAAAATTGGATATTTAAAACATTTTTATGTAATATAATTATTTTATTGCAAAAATTAAACAAAATATAATTAAAATAAAAAATAATAGTAATAGTACATTTTAATATAAAGGAAAACTTAAACATCCCCTATATAATATATATAATTTAAAACCTTGCTTAAATATAACTGTACAGTAGAATTTTATTATTGCGATTGAGTTGACAATGCCTTTGGCCATTTAAACATCCCTTAGCATGTCATGTTTTTGTTCGCAAATATAATTTTTAATTTTCAATCATAAAATCAAGAAATAATAACAGCTTTTAAAGACTTATATATGAAAAACATTCAAGATTATCCAGAATGTGGATGATTATACAGAGATAGTAAAATTACATTACGAACTATCTCATGAACATTAAGAAATTGCTAAATGAAAATTAACTTTCAATCATAAATACTTGTTAGCAAAAGTTATGGACAGAAGTTGTGATCGCAAACAAAATTGATGATTTAAGAACAATAATCAATTAAATTGTAACAATTGCTCAGAATATTGAAGATGAAGATTTTGATCAGATAAATGAAATAATCTTGAGCAACAATCTCTAGGAGATTGTATTGGAAGAGTTTGAAAAAAATAACATTGTAAACCAACACAATTTAAACTAAATAAAGAGGAAAGAAAATCTGAGAAAACTTAATTTCCTTTAAAATGATTAACGAGATTTTTTTATTAATGAATTGGTTGAATAAATTCTTGAGAGTTATTTCCATTATTCTGAAAGTGAAAATTAAAACTTACTGGCACCGTAGAAAGAAGTCAATAAAGAGAATAAAAGAAAAATGAAACAAACATCTATCACTATATTTTTCACTGTTTCTAATATATTTACAAGATTTTAAACCTTCCTTGTTCTTTCACTCTTATTCTTTAACTATATGAGATGGTCACTTTTATCCTAATTATCCACATTATACTCATATCATTTAAGTAGTATATTTTAACTATCCACCTTCTACTTGATCTTACACTTTACACTCATTTCTATGTTGATAAGATTTTAAATAATACTATAATAAATACTAACATGTATTTCATCTCATACTTTACACTGTGTTAATATCTCATTATCCATGCAATTTTCTTTTAATGTAACTCCTGTGGATAATGAGGCATTATTGTATCTCTAGATTATTTTAGAATTTTTAAGCAGTTAATAATTTAAAGCTTAAAAACACTTGAGAACTCTTATGAGTTAAATCAATTTTAGATAATACAATTAATTATTAAAACGAATTGTATATGATATAGGGAAAATTTTAAAAGTTTTTATTTGATCAAAATAATATAATATCAATGACCAAATTCATAAATCATTGCCTACTTGTCTTACATACTGACGTTTCTCATATTTTTACAATATCATTCATTATAATCATTTATAATATACCTACAAAAATTATAATTTTATCTCTAGCTCATTTATTCCAGAAATTTTATATATCTATTTGCAAATTAAAACTCATTGCTGCACATAATAGTCATATCGTAAAATAAAAATAATAAACAGAAAAAATAAGATACCCCAACTAAAACATTTCACAAAATGTTCTTAAAGTTATATCAATTAAATACCAAATAGTTATTTATCTTAATTAAATATCATATAACTACACATCTGAAATTATATTTAAATTAGTGAAGTTATGACAAATTTATTTATTTGACTTGACTGTAAGACAACGTAATATGTTAAGAAAATAATTTTTGAGTATTATTATTTAACATTAATTATTTATTAAATAAACTTCGATAAAAGAAAGTTATTCATTAAAGCTACTAGACCAAGAAAATTAATTTATCATAACTAGAGAGCAAATTTTTAGTTTTAAAATGTTTAAATACAATACACTTATAAAACTAAAATATTCTACTTAAAACTAGTAAAATATGTCCAAAAAATACTTAAAATCCAAAATATGCATAATCGTAGTTAATTATTTTATTAATTTACAGAAAGATTTATCTAAATATGCTCACCCATATACATTTTACCATATTCTCATTATTTAAAAAAATTAAAGAATAGAAAAACGTGTATTAAATAAAATTAAATAAATTTTTTTAAATATTTCTCATACCAATATTCATAGATATGTTATTCATAATTAAAGAATAAAAATAAGATCAGTATATATTATAACTAGTTTACTAAAACAATTATTCAGTATAATTTTAATAAAGTTTTGTAAAATAATTAACATTCTATGGATTACTCTTTATAATTCTATAGATTACTCTAAGTCAATTTAAACAACACTTCTAGCACTTTTTTTTATATGTAAGTTTTTTACTTAAAATTTACAATGTTTTTTGGGATTTTATAGCAATAAAAACATTACTTATTTCTTCCATAGATTCATCTCCTTCTAATATTGGACTAATGTTTCCTCCTTTTGATACTCGTCTACATAAAAAAAAACAAATATTCAATTTTCAATTATAAATTTAATTATTGAAAACTAAAAATAATAATAATTAATAATAAAATAATAATTACCCTTTTGAAATACGAGGTACTTTTTCTGGGGTTTGTTCCACAATACATTCGTCTTTAGTTATTGGCATATCTACATCACTTTTAGATGATATGCAATCAACCTTCCTCTTTGTTCCTTTAGTATTTTGATTTTTATAATAAACAGACCAAGGTAATAATACAATTTTCGGGTTAAATGCTTGTAGTTTTGGTAAAATTTTAGTCATTGTTTTGACTTGGGCTTCATTTTTCAATGCTATCCAGGCAGATGTATCGTTTATATACTTAATAAATATATTAGCTACAAATGATTAAGTGAAATATATTAACATATATTGCTTAACAGTTTAACTATGGAACTTACTGAAAGGACTTAATACATTAATGATATCAATAGTTTTCCATTCTGGTGGAAATGTAATGTGATAAACATGATTTCTTTGTGGTTGAGCTAGAAAAACAAATATTTTTAATGTACACTTTAAATGTATAAAATACATTAGAGCTAATAGGTTACAAATAATTTAACTTAATTTCTATTCAGATCAATAAAAACTCGAAGTTTTATTTTATTTTATATATAAAATGTATATGTATGTTATTTTGAATTAGTATTATTAACATGAAAAGTTTTTGAGCTATTTTTTGGTTTAAATTAATATTTCTTTTTTAATGCAGATAATTAATATTAATTCTTTTTTTTTACAAAATTTAAATTATAGGCTATTTAATAAATATAGAGAAGAATATTGCAGATTTAAATTGGATTGCTAAATTATTTAAAAGCGTTCCAGTAAAAATTTTAAAAATTAAATTAAATAATTAAAATTCTATAAAACTGTGTTGAAAATATTAGCTCATTTAAACTGATTTATGTTTATAGATAATACCACCAACACATTTTATACCTTAACTTATATGTTCCCTAATATGAATCTGTGACTAGGCAAGCTATATTTTCTAAAAATTAGATTTTTGAAACTTACGTTCTGGACCGTTTAAATTCAAACACGGATCTTCATTATATCGAATCATAAAAAGCCTAAAATATAATAATACAATTATGAATGTGATAAATGTGTTATTATATATATATATATCTTTAAATTATACTAACTTATTTTCATATTGTTTCAAGTGTAATGAATCTGGCAAAATTTGTTCTTTGATACCTTTCACTTTGCCTGAAAAGACAAAAAAGAATTATGCAAAAAATTGATAATTATTTCTTTAAATATTAAATAAGATAGTATAAAGAGTTAAAATTTAGATAAAACATAAAATAAAATTGCAATATTTAATCAATTTTTTACATATTAACATTTGAAAAAATAATTATTATAATAACACCAATTACAAGTACTAATTGTTTCAAACTTTTTATCAATAGAATAAGATTTGTTATTAGCTGTGTCTATCATTAAATTATATTCAGAACTATATTAAATCTACCAGTTTATAACTATCAAAATGTTAATACACACATATATATTATGTTTAATTTTAGATAACAAAATAATAAACCATTATTAAAAGTGTTATTTCTATGTACAATATGTCATAGAAATTATACATCCCACATAATTAATTATTTTAAAAGAGGAAGGTTGTTTATTTTTAAACTTAAAGAAGTTAAATTATTATACAATTGTTATTTTCAAATACAAATTTAAAAATTATTTGAAAAACCAAATATAAAAATTGAAATCCAACACAAGAAACTAACTCAATAACATAATAAAATCAAATAACAAATAATGGCGTGAAGTGAATCGCATAGTAGAAGAAATCATTAGAAAAACTAAAGCAGATATGGAAAGACAAAATCAAAACACAATTAAAACAGTCAGAGAAAAAACAATATAGTAAAACAACTGGAAACTGATAAAACTAGAAAAAATGTTATTATACAACAATGGCACTCAATGACCTCTAAAAAAGCTGTTAAAGAAAAACTTATATTTTTAAAATTAAAATATTATTAAAAATAACAAAATACAATGAAACCTGATTATCAGACACCCACAAAATTGTTAGAAATGCCCACTATTGGAAAAAATAAATAAAAAATTATGTATGTATGTTTCTGAAAAATGAATTTTATTATCTTATTAAGTTTTTTATTTAAGGTTTATTACAAAAGCGAAAAAAATTAGAAATTTTAGTTTCTTTTTTCCTTATATTGCAATTTGGTTTTGAAAATTAGATTAGAATTGACTAACTAATAACACGAAATCATACCACTTCCCCAAAAGAAATAGAAATAACATATGTATTATATATTAAATATAACAATGATTTTGCAAAAACTTACCATACAGGTTACAGAGATTTACAAAAACAGCACTTGTCAAGTATGCATCATAACCAGCATCGTGCAATTTGGTGGTTTCATTAGTATAACCAACTTCTGGTACTTCTGATTCTATAACATAAATTAAGGTTTCATTTAAAAAATTCCAACAAATCACATTTAAATTTATATAAATTAGTTACCTAAAACTGTATAATTCTGATATTGTTCTGTTAATGATTTGTTTAAATCATTTAATATTGTTGAAGGAAAGAAGTCTCTAAGTGGTTCTATACTACTTATATATTTTGTATCCAAAAAACTAAATAGAAATATATGTATTTCAATTTCAATTTAATATTATTTAACTAAACAAAAAATCTAATACCGAGGTGATATAATCTTTATAATATCTTGAAATTCATTGTAATGAGATGGCAATGGTAAACAAAATTGATGAATCATATGGCAAATATCTAACGTCATATTATGGCCAATAATTGGTTTGTTCTTAAAACAAAGATATTAAACAATGATTAAATTAAAATGAAATATTAATTGGAATGTGCAATGAAAAATTACAGCGTTTCTGATTTTCTTTAAAACAGCCGAAAAACCAACAGCTTTTTCTAATTCAATCTCTTCTCGCTCCATTCTTTCTTTTGCTAGTAATTCTTTTTGTGTTCCTTTGTAAGCTAACATTACATTACCAATATCTTCTACCATTTTTGATATTAAACATATTTTGTTATCTGGATAATTTTGATAAATTTCCTATAATTAAATTAAAAATTAACAGAAAATAGAATACACATTATTGTAATAATACATTTAAATAAAACACCTATATTTAATTTGGATAAGTATAATTATTTTTATAAAGTAATTTTAAATGATTCTAAATTTAAAATTTACTGAAAACTATGTTAACATTTAACATTTTTAAACAAATATATACAATGTTTTTTGGTTTTAAAAAAAAAATGTATAAAAATTGTTTGCCATAAGCCATTATATTATTTACCCGTTTACTAACTTACAGTATTATTTATTTAAACTACAAATATATTTTATCAAAACTTGAATCATATTATTTTCCTTATTGCTTTATTTAATATATATATATATCATGAACTAAAATAAGTAAAATAGTTTTAAATAATAATAATAAAATCTGCAACCTATTTATAATTTATGTTATAAGTAATTATTTTTTTTTGTAAATAAATACCTAAAAATTGTAACAGAGTTTTAAGTTTCAAAAGAATTAATAATATAGTTGAATAAACTAATATTTATTTGAAAATTGAAATTTTATTTGAACTTCAATAGTTTATAATTTAATAATTTGTTTAATTATTGTTTGTATTTAAGAAAATAAAATAGGAGGTTAATAAACATAAAATAATAAAATTAATACTAATGATTTTTAATAGAAAATGAAAAATATAAAAAGTATTTTTAAGTTTATAATAATGCTATAGTGTTCATATTTGATATAAACCATAACCATTAGTTATGGTAACTGACAAATTAACTATTAATAATTATATAACTAATAATTTTTTTTTTTTAGTTTTTATTAGAATATTCGACAATCTGTATCAGAAATAGTACAATAAGTCGAAGGGAATTACTTAGATTGTTATATTGTCATGAACGCTTGAGGAAGAGACTGTCCAGCGACGACACTTTGACAGTGGTTTATTATTTATATAAAATTGTGAGGATATAAGGTTCTAAGTTAATTTAAGAAATCTCTAGGCCATTGGCGCTTAAGCCTTCTTGTTGGATTTCCAGGTAGTGTAATGTTAGATAAATTGGCAACAAGAGGATTTGAGTTGTTAAGGAGACGTTTAAAGAAGCGTATATAGTTGGTTTTGGCAACTTCATTTACCATGGGTATTTTTAGATCTGTGTGTAAGGTAAGGTTGGAGACGTATGGAGGGGCATTTGTGATAAAACGAAGTACTTTTGACTGGAAACTTTGAATTTTTTGTACATTGGTTTTCTTGGAAGATCCCCAAATTTGGATACCGTACATCCAGATAGATATGAGGATTAGATTATATATAGTAATTTTTGATTTTAAATAAAGTTTTGAGGATTTGCTAAGAATATTTCGAAGTGATAGTCTATAGTTTAGTGATATTTTTGTGTTATGTATATGTTTAGCCCAAATTAGTCTTTAATCAAGGAGAAGGCCCAAATATTTAACTGTGTCTGAGTTAAGGACGAGTTTATTGTTGAGAGAGATAGGTGGTGGTAGTTGTTATTTGAGAGTAAAAGTTGTGTAAATTGATTTGGATTCGTTTATTTTTATTCCCCACTGCAAGTACCAAGAGGATAGTAGATTGAGATGATTTTGTATTGATGCTGAGGCCAATTTTAGATCTGAGTTTGCAGTGTATATAATTTTGTCATCAGCGTATTCAGCTACTTGAGTGTTAGGATGTGTAGGTTGGTCTGACGTATATAAATTATAAAGAGTGGGTAATAAGATTGCGCCTTGAGGTACGCCAGCAAGAATAGGTGAGATGTTGGAGAGTTCTGTGCCAGATTTAACTGCAAAGTATCTTTCATTTAGATATAATTTATAGAACAAATAGTACGGCGACGGTAGCATAGTTTTTAATTTAGATAGGAGTCCAGGGTGCCAGACCTTGTCGAAGGCTTGTGAAACATCGAGAAACACTGCGGTTGTGAAATGTTTTTTCTCTAGTGAGCAGGATATTGAATCAGCAAGTCTGTGAATTTGGTGAATAATGGAATGGTTTATGCGAAAGCCGAATTGTTGGTAGGAAATTAGACTGTTGTCATTAATTATAGGATAAATACGTTTAAATATTAGTTTTTCACAGAGTTTGGAAAAAAAGGGGAGCAAGCTAATTGGTCTAAAAGAAGTGGGGTTGTCTGGGGGTTTGTCTGGTTTGGGAAATAGAATTATTAATGAGAATTTCCATTGAATTGGGAAATATGATAGTCTGAGAATAGCATTAAGTATGTGTGTGGGATGGATAATGGCTTTATGCGGGAGTTTACGGGCGATTTTGGCAGTTATTAAATCGAAACCGGGAAATTCTTTTAGTGGAAAGTTATATATGCAAGTTTTAACTTCTCCCGGGGAAAGTATTTGGGGGGGAGAGTTAGAAAGAGAGGAATAGATAATAGTTCGTTAGTTTTATTAATTGCTGTTGGGGTAAGATTTAAGTTTGGTTGAAATACTTTAGATAAATGTTCTCTAAAAGTTTCAGCTTTACTTATGTCGTCGATTGCCCAGCAACCATCTTGTTTTTTTAAAGGAGAAGCTGTTGATTTATGTTTTAAGATATTACAAGTGGTTCTCCATAAGAATCCATCTTTTTCTGAAAAGACTGTAGTAAATTTAATAAAATCATCTGAGCGTTGCTTTGAGAGGTGTTTTTTTAATATTGAACATAAGTTGTTAAAAATGCTTTTGTCTGAGAGTATATTTGGTTCTTTGCCAGATTGCTCTGGCACGTCTTTTTTGTACTATCAAAGATTTTATGTGTTCGGGTATTGAGTAATTCTTTAGATTTGATGTTGGTTTGGGTGTGCAAGAGTTCCAGGCAGCTGTTTGAATTGATTTAGTTAGAGTGTTTACAGCTTTATCTATATCATATTTAGTTTTTAGGCGGGTTTTTAAATTAGTGTTATTTATAAGCGTTGACTGGAATTTTCCAGAGATTGGATTTGGGAGGTTATCTATTTTTATATGTAATCTATTTAGTATTTTTGTGACAAATATGTCCAATATGTCTGGTCGTTTTCTAGGTGAAGTTGGCCAGTATGTAGGACCAGGTGGTGCTCTGATTACATAATTTTTTAGATTGGAATGTAGGCGTAACGAATTTTCACGGTGGGAATTTGAATTACAGCCCCATTGTATGTGTTTGGCGTTAATATCGCTGCCTACGATGAAATTGTTTCCTAAGATAGCAAAAAATTGTTCAAAAAGAGTGAGGGTAATTTTATGTTTGGGCAGGCAGTATGTGAAAGTTATTGTAATTGGTACAGTCAAGAATGATTTGGATAGAGTTTGCTTGAATATGGGCTTCATGGTATTGTAAGTAAGAGTAGAAGACTATATAAGATTTTATGATTATTGCTGCTCCACCGTGAACAGAACCATTGGGATGGTTTATGCAGAGTACTTTGTAGCCAGGTAAGTAAATTTTTATATAGTTAGTGAGGTGGGTTTCGGAAATTAGTGCAATATCAATACGTTTATCTGGTAAGATTAGTAATAAATTGCTAGTATGATTTTTGAGGCCATTAGCGTTCCATAATAGTAAGAGCAGTGATTTATTTGTCATTTTGTAATATGTTTGTTAAGGACTGTTGTGAGGATAGAGAGTAAAGGGTTAATGATTGCTTTGAATTCTTTTATAAAGTCTGATAGCATAGTGCTTGTGTCTGTTTGATTGGTGTTTGGTATTGGAAGTGGTTTTTAATTGGCTGTAATATTAGCATATGTCTTATGGTAAGAATTTGAAGGAAGAGTATGGGCCAAATGTGCTGTCGCTTGGAGGTTTACATTAGATTGGGTGTAATTTTGAGAAAAGTGGTTGATTCTTGGATTTGGATGGCGAAGCTTTTGAAGGTCTTTATGAACTTGGCAGCCTTTGTAGTTGGCGGGGTGGTTGCCATTGCATAGGGCGCATTTTGCAGACGATTCACGTAATTTGGTGCAGGTTGAAGATGAATGTTGTGCTGCACATTGGACACACTTGGAGGGTATGCACCGTACGTTTTAGAGTGTCTGTACTCTTGACAGTTTTGGCATTGAATGAGTTCACGTCGCTTGTAAGGTTCTTCTATTTTTATTTTTGTGTGTAGTAAGGAACTTAATTTGAAAATATCTTTATTAATTTTTGTTGGTTCTAAGTCAACGAAAAAGAGAGGTAATTTAGATTTGGTGATTTTATGAAGGACATTAGAGACTTGTCGAACTGGAAATCCCAGTTCTTCTATTGCTTTTATTTCAGATGTGTTAGTGGTCGGATGAAGATTTCTTATAACGATTCTGAAAGCTTTATTTTCTTGCATTTGATAGGTATGATATTCAGCTTTGGCATTTTTTAAATAATGAATGATTTTTCCATATATCTCGGCACTGTTTGACTGAATTTTTAAAGTATTTGCTATTGATTTAAAGATAAAGCTGTCGGTGCTAACCCGATCTATGAGTTCAGATCGTACACTCACAAAATCTGTGACACCTCTGACGATTATAGGTGGGGGTAATGGGGTTCGTATTACTTGGTTTGCTATAGAATTTATAGTATTAGAATTTGGTGTTTCTTGGATTGGAAGGGCTTGTTGTTCAGTTTTGTGCTGGTCGTCTGATTCGAGCACAGCATATCGGTTAGTTGAAATAAAAAGTGACTTTGTTTTTTTCTTGATAGAAGATTGTGAGGGAGATGAATAATGTTTAGGAGGGTTTGTAGATGTTAATGATTGATTTTTTGTAAAATTTTTAGGATGTACTGAGAGAGATATGGATTCACTTGAATCACTTTGCATAGTGTTTTTATTCTGCGTAGAATTTGCTTTATTGTGGGAATTATTTCTTGATATTGTATTTGAATGTGTCTTTGCGGGAATTGTCTTGTGGGTTTTGTTTGTTGTTATGCATTGTGGTATCGAGTTATTAGATTAGATAGCAATGACAGCCGCCGCCGACCAACGGCTGGGGTTTTTCGTGCGATAATTGTTGTATATATATTATTATATGCAATTATAATTACCAATTTTTATATTTTATTGGACCCCTGGATTGTCCAATTATTATTTGGTGAAGCTATCAGGATAGTATTTTTTTTTCCGGTTTTTTCAGTGTAAAATATGTATATATACAGTAAAAAAGATGAAGAAGAATAACTAAAACAGCGGAGCGTTTTTGTACACATGTGTCACGGTTAACAGCGCGCACGGGACTACTAATAATTTTAAACATAAAATTCAAAGAATTCAACCTACCTCCAATTTAAAATAGGTTTTTCATTATGCTTATTGTATAAAATATGTATATAAATCAATAATTAACAAACTAACCTGATAAATAAGCTTCCGAACAAAAGAATTGGCCTTTTCTGCTATGATCATTTCAGAAATTGTTTCATTTGTTATTAGCTCTTTCACTTTTTGACTGAAATTAAATAAATGTAATAAGTTAAATAGACTAAATAATGTCATATTCAATTTATCTAAATTATCAAGCTATTCATATAAACATGTATGTCAATGTTAAAAGCAAAAATAAGTGAGTATGTATTTACACAATGAAATACGTTGCATAAAATGTATGTCTATAACTTAATACCATAGATTAAATACACTAAGTACTACTAATATAACTAAAATATTTAATTTATGCATATACTGACTATAAAACACGATAAAAAAAATTTACCAAGCACTTTCTACTTCAGCTTTATGATTATCTGGTATAGGTATGATATCAGCCTTTTTTAATGGTGTCTGAATTTGTAAACATTGTTGCTTATAACGATTAATTAATTCATTGCGCAAAACTTGTTCATCAGGTGTGGTAAGAAAAGGAATGCCTAAACAATTTTAATGTTAAGAATTATTATTTTAACAAATAAAATATAATAGAATTGCATACCATGTTTAAATAGTTTATTAAAATCAAAGTTGTGATTGCTTAAAAATTCCATGCTAGAAGACTGACACAGAAATCGACAATCTGGTGCATATCGACTCATTGGTTTTGGAAATGTATAAAAATTATATGCTCTGTACATAAACCTAATTTAACAAAAATAACATAAATTATAACGCTTACGACTAGATATTTCATTTTGGTAAAACATTACTTCTTCTTTTCGGCATCATATTTGACAGCGCACAAGCCAAATTGAACCATTAAAAAGTCCATACAATTATTTCTGAGTTTTTCGAAATATTGAGCAGCAGTGTCAAATATGCTGACCATCGTGCCATTGTGAAGACCAGTGAATTCTCCATCAATCGCAATAAAATTGCACTCATCTATGACCCGTTCGATTTCTGGCAATAATTCGTAAAAATCTAAACAAAACAAATGAAACGGAATTGAAAATAATAATCGAAGAAAGTTGCGTTTAACGGTTACCACGAAAAGGGAATCAATTAATATTGTTACTCACTGTCGTTGACCACTTCCATATTGAAGAAAAATGTAATGTGTAAGAAAAACCACAAAAAAATACTATAGTCTGAAATTCAATAATACATGAAAACTTTAATTATAAAAATTATTAATTATTATGTCACAAGTCACACGTGTAGAAACAAACAACAACCATAAGTCTAAAATATGCATACATTCATTAAAGTGTCGACTGTTTTTTGAATTTTGATAATATCTTTCGGAAGTCCGAGTCCGATGCTCGACCATAGTGTGTTAACAGTAAATGTATTGCCAACTTTTGAAATATAATAAACACTTATAACTCATATTTCATTTTAGGTTACTGCCCATGGTTGTTGATAGTCATAATAGCGGGTATTGCTTAGCAACTACCGAAACCAAAACGTTAAAAATTGAAAACGCTAAACGTGAATATACAAATTTTAAACGCTTACGTCGAAGTTGTAGACTACATCGTGAGCTCCCCAAACATCTGATTTTGACGACTTATTACAAACGATGGAACGACAAATAGACGTAGACAAAAGAACCCACGAAGGTATTTGATAAATTTGTTTTATCTAATCAATGAATCGTTTTAATGCTCTGTTAGTCGTTATATTACCAACGATTGGTATTATCGAGTTAACAATTAAAAGTTATTTTTCGTAACTAAACTAGGTACTATTTAGAAATGTAATTAATCAACTAAATAAATTACTTTTTACTTCAATAAAACATAATCTAAATTTAAATTTTATTTGATTTATTATAGAAATTATGTATATTATGTATTGGTAGACAATAATAAAATAATAGTTTACGAAAAAGAGTAGTAACGTACTGTACTAATTGCACATTTTTATGCAATTTTTTAATTATAATTTTAATTAAAATTACATTTTCCCTCAATTTTCAAAAGTATCTTTTAATGTCACTAAATACATTTTTTTATTCGTTCATTTAAATTGGTTTTAAATGTAACTTGCTTAACCTTGTTCATATATTTTGATGGAATATATTTTTGTAGCTTGTTTTAATATTTTAAATGTTTACGTTTAAAGGTTATTTTTTCTAATATTCAAAACTAAATATTAACCGGTTAAAAGTCAAATTAATTTTAATTGGGTTACTTAATGCATTTTTTTTAAATAAATTTTTATTATTGAAATACTGTTACGTTTATTTGAGTCAATTTCTGTATAACTTAAATTGCACTTGTAAACTAATTTTATATTTGTATCCTAGTCACATCGTTGTAGTAATACAAAAACATTTAAACATATAAAATTATATTAAAAAAAAAAATTTTTTAAATGATAGAAATAATTATATAATAAGAAAATATTTGAAACGATGTTTAAAAAAAATTCCCATATTTCTATCAATTAAAAATAAAATATAAGAATTACTATATTTCTTTATACTTATTATTATTAATCATAAATACTTATAATTATAATCAATGTTATTATTTAAAAATATAATCAAAGTAAAATTACCAATTTTATATTTAATAAACAAAAGTTAGTGTAAAATGTGTATCAATTTAGTCTACATTGTATATAATGAATTATAAATAAATATATCAGCTTTTAATTCAATATCTTTCTTAATCATTTTTTTAATCGATTAATATGTTTAATATAATTATTATGTTATACATTTAATGACGCATTAAACAATTTCGGTTATTTATAAAAATGGCTTGGTTTTATGTTTGTCTTCATTTACTTAAAAATGTATAATAATAATAATATAACAGCTTTTTTATCTCTCATATTAAAACATTAGTATTACAATGTATGAATTAAAGTGAAAAATCACATAGCTTAATGATTTTTATAATTTATTTTTAGTTGTTAAACAGTCTTTACAAGAAAGTCCAATATGGAATAGTTTACTTTCAACAGTGGAAAATGAAGTTACTAAATTGTTTGAAGGTAAAAGTACAATTAATACAATTAAAAAAAAACCTCAACAGCCTGAAATAATTGGAGTTATAAACAAGCTCATATCCGAATATATGGATTGGATGGGATATAAATTGACAAACACCATGTTTATCAAAGGTATGTAAGATTTAAATTATATTAAGGATTTGCAAAGTTAAATGCAAAAATCAGTTGAAGTTAAATTATTCAATTAATACTAAAGCTAATCGATATATATATATATTATTTTATTTTATCTTTTTCCCAGCTATTTGGGGTTGGCCACCTTGGGCATCAACCTCTATTTGAACCGATCTTTCACATCATTCACACACATAACAGCAGTCCTCATATCATATTGAATTACATTCAACCACTTCTTTATCCTTTAACACCCAATCCCATAATTGTTCTTACTGCTTTCAAATCTTCTCTCCTCATAACATGACCAAACTATCTAAGTCTATTCTCCTTCATTGTATTCATAATCATTGTTACTCCTATTCTTCCTCTTACATATACATTTCTTATCCTATCTTCTCATATCACCCAACTCATCTATCTAAGTATTCTCATATCTGTTACACTCATTCTTTATTCAATTTCCTTGTCCACTACTCATCACTTTGAACTATACAGCAATATTGATCAAATTACACTCTTATAGACCTTACCTTTCATCCTCATTGAAATTTTCTTATCGCACAAGACACCAGATGCTTCTCTCCATTAGATCTACCCACACTTAATCCTATGCTTCACATCCTCATCATATTTGTACAAAGGATCCTAAATACTTAAAACATTCAACCTCTTTTACCTTGACTTCACCTACTATCATTCCACTCCCTGTTTCATCTACTTGTTCTTTTTCATTAAACACACTCCCCGGTGATCTCCTTTGCTAAGTCCTTTATACAAGTAGTAATCCTATTTAACACCTCATTTATATTCCTCTCAACATTCCAAACCCCATTTTCTTTTACTTTCTTTACAAACTCCTTTGTCATCTATTAATTTCTACTATCAAATCCTCGCCTCCTTTTCTATGTTCTTTTTTTGTATGTTTTCATTTTTTTTTTTTTTTTAATATAATTAAATTATATACTTAAAAAAATTATCTTTCATTTATAATAATAAAAGAAGTATTAATATAGTTGAAAGTGTATGTGTGTGTGTACATATAGTAAGATTTATGCTTTATTAAATAAACTCATATTTTTAACTTTGTACAAAAAATTGACTAAATAATAACTTGTTTAATGTTTAGTACCTAAACTACATAATTTAATACCTTGCCATTATATCAATTTACTAGTTAACTAACATTTTAAATAATTGATGCCTATCCTTGAGTTATAGAACAAAATACTACTTTATAAACAAATTATTTTGTAATAATTATGTACTTAATGATTATTTATACTTTTCAAAGAATCCGGAACCGAGTTCAAAGCCAATTTTCATCGAGAACAGATCACTTCATTATTAGATCTTGAAGACAATAATGAAACATTAAAAATGTAAGATTTTTTTATTTTAACTATTGTTCTTAATTAAAACATACTTCTATGTTTAATAATTTATAATGTTATTTTTAGGCCTCTTTTAACAGTTTTAATAACTATGTTTAAAAACAAAAATGGAGATATTTTGGAAGATTGAGCTATCTATATATGCGGTTCAATTATTATTTAAATATTATTGTTTATTGTATGTACCATTTTATTACCATCAAATTATGTGAATTAAAATCCATAGTTTGTAATTGTTTACATCAATTCGATATTGTTATTATAACTGTTAATTCTTTTATAAAAACTATTTATTTTTAGCAAAAAATTAAGTTTTGTGTTGCTATGGTTATTGCGTTACTTAAGTATGATCAATATTTGGTTAGGTTATAAATATGGTCAGGTTAAATAGATTGCAGTGTTATTACTTGATTATTTTATATAACTAATATTTACTAAAATGTTGAAAATTTTAAATTTTGATATGAAAAATGAAAATTGTAATAGAAATGAAATAGTCACTGTCAAGTTTCGCACAGACTCTAATGAAACATTGACGCAGGCCTTTGATTTAAAAACCAATATTGCTTCTCTTCGATCACAATTACATCTGCTACTTAATGTAGACCCAAACAAAATAGTCATAGAATGGGAAGAATTGGTATTACAAGACCATCAGACCCTCAAGGAACTTGGAGCAACTTCATTGGGAATTTTTGAACTATATCTACGAGGTGACGGAATACAACTGCAAAAGCCTGCATACTACTTACCAGTTGTGGATGTCATAACAGTGAATATCAAGCATAAAACACTAGTAGTAGAAATTGAACATTGTTCAATCGACAAACCCTGGTTAGGTGGATATCGAGACCGGAATAATGGTAAAAAATATCATCATGCAGCTACACAAACTAATTTCAAACCAAAGATGTATTCAGCTGTTATCCAAGTAGATAGACAATTGCAAACATGTGTTGACAAAGGAATCAATACTACGGCATGTGGTAAGTGTACACAAACGGCAGATGTGTCTGATGGGAAATTGTTATTAGCAAAACCATACCACAGTTGTCAGACATGGTTGAAACAAGATTATGTATTGACTAGTGTACTAATGATTCAACGTGCATTCAGAAAGATGGTGGCACAGAAAAGACTTTCTCAGCCAATTACTATTAGGATGAAACAACAAAAGACAGCCGTGATTGAACCAAGTGTGACCAATATGGCTTTGGATGTAAAACAGCAGCATTTCTGTTCACTATACACAATGATAGGTAAGTGGTGGAAGAAAGAACGACAACGCATCAAAGAAATCAAGGCGGAGAAGTCAAGAAAAATGGCACAGATGAACCTACTAAATAAAGAGATTAAGTTCTTATTGGAAGTGGAGAAACAGCGATCGGAGCTCAAATATGAGCTAACTAAACATGATGATATAACTTTCTTGAACAAAACATCCAAGCCAAAGATGTTTAAGAACAAAATGGGTAAGTTACTTATCATGGACACAGTAGGTAATCAGAAGGCCAAAGTGTTGAAGAATATCTACATGAACATTATTGTGGTGGGAAATAAGGATTTCAAAATACCAGGAGGTCCAAGTCGAGCCAAGGTGTTGGATGAACTCTATGCTATAGTATCTGAATCGTGTTACAAATACAAGAAGAGCTTGTTGGATGTGATAACAATGGAAAAAGACTTTGCAGAGATGCGTGTGAATGTATCCAGTATACAGTCAGTTCAGTGTCGGGTAGAGCAGATATTTCGTCACTTTATCCGGCAGCCTGAAGTGAACCCAGAAGTTGACTCATACTACCGACCCAGCAAAAAGTGTATACTGAATATCTACACATGCATCCGATGTAAGCGCAACCTGGCAGCCACGGATTTCTCTTTGGAGAGCCGGGTGAACCGAACAAATGTGTGTGCTAACTGCGAATGGACTGAACAAGTGGGTAGTATTATGAAGTTTTAGAGTAAAAGTAATTAAATACTTTTATTTCCGACTATTTAATATAATTTAAAAGTATCAACTGATAGATAAATATTATATATCTCATCGTAATTCGTACATAAATTTAATTTAATGTTATTGAATCGAATAACCTGTTATTAAATTATATTAATTTTTTTTATCACGTACCACTTATAAACACGAATAACTAATTATGATCAATATGAGTTAGATAAAATGTTTTTCTTCTACTGATACATTATATAAAATTCCCAGAGTTGGATTGTCTGAGCCTTCCACAATGTTCCAATCTTTTAACACTAGTTGCTATTCAAAGTATGTCGTTGGACATGAACCAAAGTTATGGGTTGTCTATGCACCACTAGTACTGTATAATACATTATTACTACATTATAGTTGAAAATTTTCGTTTTTAACACATTATGTCATCTATACCTGTCTCTTACTACTTTCCAATCTTTCACTTATAATTCCTTAAATCTTTTTCAACCCCATCAATTTATCTTTTTAGGTCTACCTCAATGCTTGTCTTCCCAATGTTTCCATTCTAATACTACTCAAACAGTATTTCTCTTTTCTCTTCTCACTATATGATATATCCATTGTATTCTGTGCCTATTATTAGTGAAATTAATTGTTGGTTCCACTTTTACCATGTTGTACAGCTCTCTATTGTCCCTGTTTCGTCATAGACAGGACTACTTTTTATTCGTGCTTGATATTCAGATATCTTCATAGCTTTTTATTTGACAAATTGTCCAAGCTTTTTACCCATATAATGAAGATTGGCAATATTTTGAATATAACCTTCATTTGTTTTTCTATTATGACCAAAAGATAACTGTATATATTTTTTCAATTTTTTTAGATTCAAAATAGTCCATTTCGTTTGCCCAATCCTTTTTCTATTCAGAGTTGTACCTAATTATTGAAAATCTTTAATTTTAACATATCCATCTAGTTTCCTTGAAATATTTACTACATTCAATAACTTCCATTATCTTGGTTTTATTAAACTTTTTTATTCTTGAATTTTCTAGTATTCCAACTGCATTCATCTAAAATATAAATTATTTGTGGAACCTGAACATTTATTTTCTATTCAAGTTTACTTATATACCACTTTCACTAATCTAATTATTAACTTTTGTTGAGGCAAGGATAAAAATATAGGAAACATGGAGTCACCTGGTTTCAATCTAATATCTATTTTTAAAAGCATTGAGAAATTGTAATCCACCCTCACTATGTACTTTGTTTCTTTCGTGGATATTTTAGTTAATATTATTAGTAGGCAAAAATTCAATTGTTTTATTAGATACGACATTTATATTAAATATTTAGAATATTTAAAACAATTTTTAAAAAATGTTTGAGTATTTCAAAAATATTTTTATTAAAGAGTAGTGTTTGAATAATATTTAAATATATTTTATAACATGGCAGATGGGCCACAAATGCATTGACATGGCACCTTACCGAAGAATGCTGAAGATGATTCGGCATAATGAGATGCAAGTAGCTGCATATGAGTCTGAGTGCTTCCTGATGCAGCCTACCGAAGTGTATCGATTAGTGTCAGTTATTTGGAAAGAAAAATCAGCTATCAGTGAATATGGAAATCTTAATGGGTTGCAGTTGGTCCGGTGGCAACTAAACAAACCATGGTCCCCATGGAATTGTGTGTTATTGTCTCGGGCTGAGGCTGGAGTACATTGTCAGCTTAATGAAAACCCAGAAAATTATTACGATTCTCAGTTTGTCCAATGGGTAACTAACAGGCACATGATGGCCCGATTACAATTCAATAATCTTGTACAAGCTGTCAAGAACAGAATGGCAAAGAAATTAAAAATGTCAAAAAATTGGAAAACCGTTGCTGATAATTTCAACATTAAGACTGTACTTAGATAAATGGTACTTTATATTAGTATAGTATAAAAATCACAATATAATGGTAGTAATAATTAATAGTAAGTAATGATTAGTAATTACTATGACTCAGATTTTAAAAAATGGCCAAACAAAAATAGTATTGATCAAAAAAATTTTAAAAATAATCTAAAGCTGCACAAAAAAATTTAATAAAATAAAATATTCTAATTATATATATATATATAATTTTTAAGTTTAATTTAGATGAATATCATTTTTCATATTCCTAAGAAAATGATCAATAATAACCCCCTAAAAGTTTGTTATTAGAATGGTATATGATTGACACATTTAGTTTCAGAAAATGTATCAATCGTTCCAAAAAAAGATACAATTGTATTGAAATTAGTTATCAAATTTTAAAATGAGCTTAATAAGGTATATATCCGATGATTATTTTTTTGTTTTAATATCACTTCTGTTTTTCTTTTATCTATATGTAATATCAAAGGATACATATCATTTTTTTTCTTACCAGCACCGCCATAGTAAATAATATCCAACTACTACAATGATTATCCAAGTAAATATGCTAACAACGACGATAATAATAATAAAATTGAAGAAATGTACAATAAAATCTATGAACTTCTCAGTATGACAAAAGTGGGAAAAACGTCATTATTTTAGATTAGAATACAATTGTTTATTAGGAGAATGGAGAATATATAGTAGGAAACTATTGGCTAGGAAAAGTGAGTGAAATAAGTAAAAGATTCGTACAATTTTGTATAAAACATAAATTAATGTCAGCTAACACTTTATTCTAAAACTATAAAAGTAGTATACGTAGAAAGTTTCAAGAAATATGACTAAGTATCAAATTGATTACATCATAACGAAACATTGGTTTAGAAACCAAATAAAACAATCTAAAGCATAGCATATTTCGGAGTAAACATAAATAGTGACCATGAACTTCTTGAAATCAGAAGTAAAATACAAAAACATCAAGAAAAAATATTACGAAAATGGGATACAACAAAAAATGTATACACTTGACAATACAACCACCATGTTAAAACTGTAATAGAAAACGAGACATTAAACAAATATTGAAAAATAAGGCGGAAGAAGTTTTTGAAACCCTGAAAATTGACAAAAGTCTTGGCTTATAAAAAAAAAGTTAAGCTTATAAATAAAAACAGAAAATATTTTAACATTCTTGTATGATTTTGGCCCTCATTATGATTCTAGTAGTTGCATCCAATACTGAAGACATTTTATACAAGTTCTAGAAGACATTATATTGTTATACTTAATGTAAATGTGTTTAAAAACGGGATAAGAAAATTAATTTATATTGTAATTTTTAGAAAATAAAACGTGTATTCTATAAAATGGTTGTCATTTTACTTGTTCTTTTCTACTAGATCTGAAAGTTTTTTAATTAAAATATAATTAGATTAGTTACCTAATGATTACATAAATAAAATAACTATGTTAAAAGTTACCAACTAAAGTAACTTTTAGAGTTTTAACTAATAAGTGGCTAGGTTGTCAAATTATATATTAGAAAACTATTCAAATGTACTGCATAATACACAAATAACCACTAGTGCTATAAAAGATAACATATACTAGTGATATTAGTAATAAAAATGGTAAAATGTTAACCAACTTTTCTAGTTTTTATTTGCCCTTAATTTGAATGATATATAGAACTACATGATTGGCACTATCAAATGATGTTTGATATTTAATATAAACTATTAGATAACTTTTTAAACATTTACAGCAACCTAACAGTAGTTTTTTGGTAAGAATAACTGAATAGATTGATAAATAATCAAATAGTTTGAATACTGCCTATAACTGAATATTTCCATAAACTGGAAATTATCTAGTTTAATTTTCACTATTCGAATATTGATTTTGAACAGTTTAATAGAATGATGTGGTTCTGAAAGTAATTCTTATTACATACAATTTTACTGCTTATCTATTTAAAATGGTAGGACCATCATTACAAAAACCTTTCAAAATTTAAACATGTTTCTTTTTTATAGTTTCACGTCGTAAACATTACAGATAGTCATATTCTACATTTTTATGGAGGTTTATTTCAACAATTAAGAACAAACAATAATTAAATTGTTTACACCATGAGAAAAAATCTGAATATATAAAAATAAAAGACGAGTTTATAAAAAAATCTATAAAAAAATGTTTAATAACAAGAAAAACACAATAAGTTGTTTTTATTACAAAACTTGTAAGTCTTTTTTTCTTTTACCAATGTCGCTTGTATATTGTCATATTAGTCATTGGAAATTGATTAGTATAATTAGGTTTATAACTAAGGCACTGATTTACAGTATATATATTTTGTTTACCTTAAGTTTAAAGGTATTTTAAAAACAATTAACAGTTACACATGAATTTGAATATACACGTTGAGTTTTTCTTAAACTACATATTTGATAAAAAAATATAATAAATAAATTAAAATTTAATATTGTTCAATCAGTCGATAAGTCTTAGGCTAGCCATAACTTTGCCCTTCCACAGTGGCAACACTTGATTATCGTCAGTGATTTCTTCTTGAATGCCGGTTGATGGAGACTCATTAAATTCAGTTGTAAAGAAATATCTGTGTTTATAAATAAGCAGCAGTGATGTATGAAATGATTAAATACTTTTGAATGATGAAAACATTTACCTGTAATGTCCTTTCTTTGGCATACACTCAATAAACTGTTTTAATGTGATTGGATGTCCAGCAATTTTCTTTCTGAATGGAAATTCTTCATCATTGAAATTGTACACAACAGTGGTGGTAGTAGCAGGGGGTGGTGTTGTGATTATACTTGTTGTCGACGGTGTAGCCAATTCATCTACAGGTACCCCACGACTAGATGATGAAGAAGAGGTTCTATAATTATAATTTAATATTAAATACAAAAATAATTGACGCATTAATATAATAGTGAAACAAAAAATTCAAGGCGCGACAATTATATAATCTTAATAACAGAAAAATTTACCTCTGTTTGTGATTTTTTTTCACCATCTGGTCATTGAGCCTGCGACCAGCTTCAATCAATTGGTTATCTGTATTGGGGAAAGGTGGTGGTGGCATATTGGGATCGGCAACAAATGGCTGCTTAGGCATGTGATTTGTCCAGGAGCCACTACTTCCACAATCTACATTACTGCAATCTAAAGCAAAATATATACAACTTGTAAATATACATTTTGTTATAAAAAGAAGCCTTCGAAAGATTATTTTAAATATACCATGGGAAGCGGCTTTTATGGTCGTTGCGTTAGTAGATGCAGTACACCAGCTGAAAGCTGGGCCCAAGTCCGCAAGTGCATCGCCAGCGCACATTGGACTCTCTTGAAGCCACACCATACAGCGATTAGTTGACCTGCTTGGATAACAATGAAACACATTAATTATTTTCTACATCAATAAAGTCCCAAAATACATAATACGCGAACAATATTAATTTATTGATGTACAAAATGTGAAGTATAATTTTAAAACAAACATACTCCTCCCTTATTTTGTTAACATTGGTAGGCAACTGCTGTGATTGACCAGATACAACGCTGATTCCACTGTCAGTCATGGTGCGTCGACTGCCCCAAGTGTGACGTCCTAAACCTAAAAATTACATTGAATACATTAGCATATTTTGTGACATCCATTATATCTTCCATTCTATACATACTTGACACCCGAAGTTCTGGATTTGAAACAACATTCTGATAGTCTGGTATCGATCGACTCTTGGGCATGTGTCGACCAGGTTCGGAACTATCTGCTGTAAAGTCTGTATAATTGCCACTATCATATCCGGATATCCGATTATCCTGATAATATGTATACTTATATAACGTGTTTTAACAATAAAGGTGTTTTTTTGTAATATACAATAGTCCACAAAGTGCCAACTAAACATACTTTGTCCCTGCGTTTTGACAAATTAGGATTGGCTGCAGCCAGATAACTACTAGCAACTTGCTGAACAGGACGGTTGACTTTGCATAACCCTTGTCGTCTGTGTAATGACTGTTCAGGTGATTTTGGAGGTGATTTAAAGTATTTTTGTACATGTTGATCTAAATCCACAATAAATCAGAAACACGTTAAACGATAGGTAAGAATGATAAAGGAAGGAAATGTAGGTTAGGTTAAGTTTCTTTCTCTTGGTCAATTTTTGGCTATATGAATATATAATTTTTTTTTTGTTTTATTTTATTTAATTCAGCATAAACGTTGATAAATAATAAACGGTTAATTAGTTCAATATTTATACATACAATTTTTTAAAAAATATTTCATTAGAACAAAAATTAAAAAATATAGGTTGCCAAAGAAAAACAAAAACTAAAAAATCATCAAGGAAAAAACAAAAATTTGATTACTTTGTACAAATTTAAATATTATTTAACAAATTATATAAATATAAAGACTGATGGAGAAATCATATAATGCCTTATAATACTCTGCATTGTATGAATCAGTGTAGTTTAAGTATTTAAAGATGTGGTCATAAAATAATTACACAAAATAGGCAATTTTGTTGGTTTAGTTAGTATACTAAATTCGCCGACATATAGATATATCAGTGAAAATAAAAATTGACTATTTTTACATTTAAGTAAAATACTTTTTCAATCAGTTTTTTTATTATTACATGAAGAATTAAGACTTCGTTCAATAAACACACCTAGTATTTCATCATCGCTGCCATCAGGTAGTTTTAAAGATGCTCTAAACATTTCGTCTAACATTTTTGGATCATCAATTTTACCAGATTCATTGTCAAATTTAAGCTAAAATACAAAAAAAGATTTAAAAATATAATACAGTGTTAACTATATAATTAATTTTATTTACCACACAAACCTCTGAAAGATTTTTTATCAACTTATTATCCCATTTTTCTTCGATATCGCGTTCTTGTTTAATTTTTTCCAATTTTTCAGTGAGTATGGAAGCAAATTTCTTTGGTTCCATCGCTGGTTTCTAAAAATAACAAATCAAAATATATTACAAATATTAAAAAAAAAAAAAATTATTTACATTGCATTGGGGCTCTCTCATTGTTCGAGGAATAATAGTAGCAGTCAATGAGCTTTCAACATTTCTACGAGCATATTTTTGCACCTCTTTCATTTCTAGTTGAGCACTCTTCTTGGCAATTATTTTCGGATCACGAATCTCAGTTAATTGCCTAATGAATACATTGCGATTAAATATTTCGTTGTTTTTTTATAAAAATGTTGTACTTACGTGATGTTTGATATTTGACAAAAAACAAACACTTACTTTCTCAAACAATCAGTAGATACAGATGCTTCACTCAAACTAGCCAGATCACTATCCTGGGCTGAAGTGGGGTTGTAAGATATGTGCGTAGCTCTAGGTTTTGTGCCCCACCAAGATTGGTGATAAGGGGTGCTGGGATTTGGGTTGTAGATGCCCATTTTTGAAGTCTTTGCTCTACAATCGATTATCAAGCACACAAAAAAAAAACAATGCAAATACAATACAATAACCAACAAAATAAAATGCACAATCTTAAATGATATATTAAACAACAAGCTAAATATTAAATTATAGATTAAAACATGTTATTTTTTCAACATTTATTTATAATTTTTTTTTAATTTATCCATATTTAAATGCAAAGAAAAATAATAGCAAATGGCATTAAAATATCTTATAAGCATACATTTAAAACACGTGCGAAAATAATTTAGACAAAATATTACCTTTGTAAAAACTCTCCTTTTTCCAAATGTGTGCGTTGTTTTTGAGACATGTGCAAAAGGGACTGGGTTAACTTCATTGGGAAGTCTTTGGACTGTTTAAGATCATGATTAGATAGTTCGGCATCTTCTTTAACGGTCATCAAAGTTTCATTGTGATCTGATGGTGCTTGATATCTGGTAGGTATCACTTTTTCTTCAGTTTCTGGTATATGGTTCACTACTTTACCGTCGTAAAAACTAAAAGGAAATAAATAATACACATTACTAGGTATTATTTTCAAAAAATATATTATTTGAAAGTTATTATAAATATGTTTACTCAATGCCACAATCCAGTGATCGAATATAGGTGATGAAGGTTTCAGATTGCAGAAATGCTGGATAGAGTGTATCATTCATGAAGCGTTCTACTTGTACAAGAGCTTCATCAAATAAATGTTTGGGAAGAGCCGTTTTATTGGCAGTTGATAATTTAACATTTTGTATAACATGTTTCCGGCATTCATCATTTATGCCTAAATCTGTTTTTAGGAACAGTTTTCTAATGGGAGCAAAATGTATACATTAAATAACAGTTATTATTATTATCGTAATATCAACAATTTACTTGTAAATGATAGAACGTAGTTTATCAGCTTTTTGGTCTGTGTGACCATAAAGCCCTTGACACGCAAACCAAAACTCCAGCACTTTACTGCAACATTGTTGGCCTTGACTAGATTCTTCTTCCAGCTTTAAATGTTGTCGAAAAAGATTTACACCATTAGAATCGGCCAATAAACTATCCAAGTTACGAGCCCATAACATGGGCCCTGAGTTTTGACTATCATTTGAGGATAATGATCCCCGATCACCACTATCACCGTCAGCTGGTTCGTAATTGTGGCGTGCAGCATATCCACCTACATATTTTTTATTCAAATTAATACAAATTATTAAATATGAATGAATAATTATTATTCAATTTTACCATATTCCTGGACACTGCACACACGGCATTTGAAACCAGGCATTACAATTTCTATTTGCGTTTTGTGACATTTTACGCATTTATTTTCTTTAAATATTAAAATTAGTTTATTAATTTAAATTAAAACACTAAAATAGTTGGAAAAAATATTAAAAATCTCACCAAAATTGTGCTTATATTTTTGACCCAGACAGGCTTTATCCTCAGATGATCGCTCAGACTCTTCTGGTAAAACTTTTGGTCTGGCGGAATCGATTAATATGTTATTATTCATCATAACCGTGGGTATGGAGCTGTTGGTGTCACGCTCCTTGTTACTTCTTTTACAGGCATTTCGAAATAGATCTAAAAAACAATAAGATTTATTGTAATAATTTAGTTTTTTTTATTGTTTGTTTGCATTTTGGTTTTATTACTAAGCATGGATAAACAAATACAACATGATTGTTCAGTTCATTAAGTTGTTGTATAAATCAGGTTCACTACACACTCTAATGGAAATCTCAATTACCTATTTATCAATATAGAATATCAAAACAGAAATAAATAAATTGTATTAATGAATATTTTCTTAGGAATATGAAAATAAAACTAACACTAAAAAGTATATAAACCCATAGTTAGGTTACCGGTTTACGACAAATATTTGTTAAGATACGTCAATTGAGCAAAAGCAAAAAATGGAAAAATATAAAGGTAAAACTATCCTAAACAATACATACCACCATAATCCATTTTATATTTTTGAGATGAAAATAATAACACTAAAAATATGATATGGGTACATAAGCAACGCAACCGGACTCAAGTAGACGGTCGATCGATGAAGCGGTAGTACGCAGAATCAACGCGTATAATATGGTTACCGCTGTAAAAAACCACCCAAATAATCGATAGCGAATACGGTTCCGATTGGAGAACGGAGAACAATAAGTCGCAAAAATATGATATGTGCCAGAAGTGGGGTCTCTTTCATTGCACAATAGGATTTTTGAAATTATGATTTTTTGGATCAATTCATATGTCTATCAACATCCAATAAGTGGCAGCAGGCCAGGTAAAGCTTCCCTTTACATCATATTAATGGGATTATTTTTCTCTTATTTTTTTTAACAGGATCTTCTTCATAATAATAATAATAATAATAATAATAATAATAATAATAATAATAATAATAATAATAATAATAATATATAGAATTATTCCAAACAATGAGATAATATATTGAAATTTAATGGTTGTCGAAAAATGCCACAATATGAGTACCATCGGCAGCTGCAATAAATCAAACATATTGTATTGTAAAAATGCACCGAATTGTTTAATATAAATAATTACAGTTCAAATTTGAAATTAATTCATTGCTTGTATTTTAATAACATTAATAAAATTATTATCTGCAAATAAAACAAAGAATAAAATTATTCATTTTTTGTAAATAAATATTAATTTAGCACATAATTTATACAACTATAAAAATCCCATTTACTACTTGTTTATGCACAACAAATTTGAATTCTACAACATAATGAAGTTATCAAAAAATTAACATTAATACTTGGATGTTATTTTAAAATGTTTATTTAATGTTTAATGTAAGATAATTATTATAAATTATAAATTTTAATAGTAAATCAATTTTGTTATAAAAAAATTTAGTAATAGCAGATGTGTAAATGTTAAATCATTACAACTAAATAATTTGAAAGAAATTAGTATGTTTGTTAATTAATCGATATTTATACGCATTAAAAATGATTTAAATAGCTTTTAGCATATATCACAGAATTGCTGTTCATTAATTATACTGGATATCTTACATATAATATTTTATAAAATAGAATTTGTTATTTAAACGGATATTTTAAAAACACTCATCGTCTAATAATTTATTCTGAGTAAATAAAAATTATACTTTAAAAATGATTAAAATTAATTTAACGGGATAATTTTTTTTTATTTTACCTAGTAAAATAGTGAAAACAGAAAACTTCATTAATATAATATAATATATATATATATATATATATATATATATATATATATATACATAATATTTTATAATATATTGTTAAATTCT
>JAIPRN010000029.1:0-11745 GCA_025469175.1 Geopemphigus sp. TES_GeoC_2020
GTAGTAGTAGTAGTAGTAGTAGTAGTAGTAGTAGTAGTAGTAGTAGTAGTAGTAGTAGTAGTAGTAGTAGTAGTAGTAGTAGTAGTAGTAGTAGTAGTAGTAATGTGCAAGTGGCTCACACACTGTGGTGAAACGAACGCACACGCTGACGTACACGACGCGGTGGCGGCGACGGTGGTGGAACGGAGCCAAACGAAGGCGGCGGCGTGACCAAGAGAGGGAACGGCGTGTCCGGCGGCCTACGGTTGTCCGCCGCCGTAGTGTGGAGTAGTAGTGGATCCCAGTTTGGCGCATAAACGTGCGACGTTCGTCGGTCTTGTTCTTAGTAGCCAACGAGTCGCCGCCAATCGAGCACACGTACACACGCGCGCACATATACACACGCTCGCGAAAACGGTTACGCGCGTCCGTACATAGTCGAAAGTGTTCACGACGCGTCCGTCGCCCGACCGCCCATATTAACTCTGTTCCGGGCCGGTTGACCCTCCGACAGTTTCTTCGGCGTCTCCGTCGTCCGTCCCTCCGGGCACCGTTTCCCGCCGACCACCGGCAGCCGCCACACGGGGAGGGACGAACCCGCCGCCGCCGCGGCGCCAGTGCGCGCGTTTCTCCGTTTCGAATTTTCGCGCGCGCGTCCGAGCCGACGAAATATGGTCTCCGCGCCATTAAGATGATACCGGCGTACAAACCGTCGGGAGACAGTTTCGTCGAGTACATATTCGTGCTGAACCATTCGAAAACTTGAGTCGTCCGCCGTTTAGCGCCGACCCCGGGGATTCGCATCCCGACGAATCGTTCAACCCTTAACGCGCCCGTCCGTCATCATTCAATCGTCGTCGATCGTTGCGTCCCGTTCCTTACACGCGTTTTTCTGACGAACACCTCAGCGGGCCAGACCCAAAACACGTCGTCACGCTGTCGTCGACCGCGGCAACAGCAATAGCAGCAGCAGCGGGTAGAATCGCCGCCGAAGCCGCCGCCGCCTCAATCGTCGTTTCTCGGAACGCCGTAAGTACCGTGTCAACGCGCTTTCGCTTACTTGTGCGCCTTCTCCTCCCACGCCAACCCCCCAACCACGAAAAGGGTACTCGTGTCCTAGGTTAGTGTTCGTCGTCGTGTATTCGTTATGTTTACTACTACAGATGCTCCTCAGCTATCATTCTCAGGATACGACGCCTATAGAAATTTCGTATTTTTACTGTACGTTCGCAATCAATAGACCAAAAAGTGGTAGATTTTCGCCCCGTCGTTAGCGCAATATATTCGTATCATCTCTATTGCCCGTACGCGTATATATATATATATACACGTATGTATATCTAAAAGATACGATTACACCGCGATAATTATTTTCATTAGACGCCGTTTTCTGCGATGCAGTCGTGTAAGGAATGTCAAATCATCATTGACAATGAAAACTCTAATGCGTAGATAAGTCACCGAAAGTCCCTTACTTTATCGCCGTTAATTACACACGCTTTCGAGTGTTTATAGCGTCGATTAACGGAATCGTAACTATATTTATTGTTACACATGTACAAACTCTCGTGTATGTGTGTGTGTGTGTATGAATTGCGACTGGTACGCGCGGTATTTATTATTAAACGATATACGTACGTACCGCTGATAATGCAACAGGTTAACCACCAAAACCTAAATTTCGATTCGAGCTATTTTTAATAATTCGTCGTAAGAGACGTAATCATCGCCGTTGAGCTGATGTACGCCAATTATTCGTCGTGTAGCCTAAAAAAAAAAAAACACTACGCCATTTACTCTACGTACGTTAGCGCCTACGTAGGACGTTTATATTCAATTATACTTTTTTTTTCATCAGCGTAAAATTACAAACGAAACAAAAACCCACGTTGATTCGCCGTTTTCTACGAAATATCAATAACGTTCTATTAATGTCGACGCGTTTTTTGTTTTATCGGAATTTCGCTTTTATTATTAACGAGCTAACCTCGACGTTGCACATTATAAACGAAATAACGAAAATAGTTTTTACCGAAACGGCATATTTTTACACTTATACGTACGTGTACGCGCATGTCGGTATCAAAGATCAGTTATGTTCGTTTTGTAACCGCGGTCGCGGATTTCTGATATATATCGAGCAACACGCTCGATTATAACGTACGTGCATATATATTATCTGTCAATTTAAGACTCCCGAAAAATTTATCCACAGTAAAACGTAACGTTATCTTTCAATAAAATAATTGCCGTTTCGACCGCGAAAACGTTATTTGATAAATATAACTGGAGTCGTCGGGTTATTTCGCGCGACGGTTGGATCGTTATATCGCGGAATGTTTTCGGTTTTTTAAAATCGTTTAAACGCTCGCGACGAATTCCAAACACTAAAGATATTTTTAATAATAACGGGAAAATCGCGCGTTTATTACGGATAACGTACGTCGAACTGCGGCAAATTACCAACGCGTTCGTCGAACGTATTTCTTATTTACGAATCGTCGAGCCGTTCTCACGTTACCCCTAACGGCGATTTTTCTCGTTAAATCCGCGTCGTCCGAGGGAGAATACCCGTTTTGGAACCGATCGATGCCACCCTCGGCACGACACCAAAGTCCCGTACCCTTTACCCCGGTGGGCTTTTTTTTTCGTTTTCCTTCCCCGCCGTTTGTTGCGTATGACTCGCACCCGACCGTACCGCATACAATACGAGCGCGTTGTATACAAACACGCGCATACACCGGCGGTCGCGAACTAATCGGTAGGATTTGATGTATGGATACCCATACACACACACAAACACATATCACTACGTACAACGACGGGGCAATATAAAAATAAATCTAAAATAACCATTGTGTGCTCGCGCGTTTGTGTGTGTGATTGGATGCGTTCTGAAATAGCCGTCGGACGAGAGCGGTGGAGTAGTAGTATGTAGCGTTGAATTCTTCTCTACTTAGCGAGCGACCCCCGCCGCCTCCGTGCATGTCCGACGACGACGACATCGCGTCTTCGTCATAGCCGCCGGTTCGGGTGATCGCGTTTTATTTATTTATTTTTTTTCATAATAGTTCGTTTCCGTTTTGATCCCGGGGGAGGGGACTGGACCGTTTGGAGTAAATAAAATTCGCAAATATCGTAACAATAATGATAGACGGGAAAAAAGTACAACCGCGAACAACGACGCGTCGTCCGAGTGATTTTTTCTTTATTTCGATTGTTTCCAGACTTTTGAGACCGTCGGAAGAATTCTCTTTCCCCACCCACACCCTCCCCTCCCGCTACCATACCACCGCCACCCGCTTATATGGTCGTAGTCTGTGTTACCGCGTTTGTGTTACACACGACGTGTGCCCCCGTGGGAAACCGTCTGCCGTCCACAGACCCGATCCGGAATACGGTGCGTGCATGTGTGTGTGTGTGTGTGTGTGTGTGTGTGTCTGTGTGTGTATACAAACGAAGAAATTTACGATCGTTTATTTACTTATTATATATATCACGTTGTCGTCGTCGTCGCATAAATCAATGACGCGAAACCGGTTGCGGAGGTGGTGGAGCGCGCGTAAAAATAGAAACGTCTTTTTTTTCCGTCTCGCGCGTTTCGTTCGCGACTCGTATATATACGGCCGCCCCGAAGAAGTTGCGCGTAATAACAATAATAGTAGGATTGGCCGAGCGCGGGCTAATCGGGCCGTCGCGCGACGTCGTGTTCAAGTCCGTTTCGACGGCGTCGTGTTGGATGTGACAACGATTATTACGTACTCGACGTAATAATAATAATACGCGCGCGTGTAAAGGGCGTATAATAATAACGCCGGCACGCGTCGCGTTAATGTGGCTTATCGTACGGCGGAACGAAAACACCGTAATTAAGCGCGGGGCCGTGCGTCGTTAAATCGTGCGCAAAGAGAAACGATCGGAAAATCGCGGCAGTCGTCGGTCGGTCAGGTTGAAAGCGCGCGCAGGGATTCGTTCGTTTTGTCACGGGCTCGTTGCCCGTATTCGAGTGAAACTTGCCGCGTCCGGCGGGTGCGTCGTCGCCGACCCGCCCGACCATTTTTTGAAACGACGAAGCACGCTGAAGAGAAACGGTTCTCGGACGTTTGAAATTGACCGACCCGGTCGGCTATTAATTATTGTACGCGCCGCGTAACATCCACGGGGCAAAACGTCGAATTTCCGATTTTCGTTCACACGCGCGTGTCCGCTGACGCGAAATACTTGAGGCGTAGATAACAATCGTATAGCATCGCGATACCGACGGACGGTTGTTAATTACGGGACGGCCAACGTAAACGGTCGCGCACGATAAGCGACTATTTTCGTCCCCGGCCGGTTTTATAATTCGCCGATAAAGCGCCTTTCACTTTTTTTTAATACGCAAATCGTCCTGCAGGTTATTCCGGTACGCCTTGCAAAACGGCTCGAAACTTTTCGGCCGCGTCACCCCTCTCCCCCTCACGGTAGCGTTTTCCCGCAACGGACGAACCGTGTCTGCTGCCCACGCCGCTGTTCGGTGTCGTTCTAACCGCGTCGTTTGCGGTTTCCTTTCGTTGCCGCGCGCCGAACGGTGAAAATATCGCGTCCAAACGTGTCACCCGGTCACCAGTGGACAACGGTCGGCGGTACAATAATAACCGACGCCAAAAACGACGTCGACACGCGACACTGGACGAACGTACAATGAATTACTATCACGTACCCGAATCGGCGTACGCCGCCGAAAATAGCGAAAAAAAAAATGAAACCGCGTAACGAAAATCGTCGACTGTACGTACAAACGCGTACCGGATTCGCAATAAGCAACGCGTCCGAGCGAGATGGTGCGACGATGCTCTAGTCGTTCTCTTTCACTAATCCTTTTTGCCGAACAAAAATAACTCCTTTTTCGGTGGTCGCGCCAACCGAACGTTTTCTCCGTGGATATCGCGCGAACGGTAAACACCTGCGTGTGCGCGTAACAACACCGATACGACGTCTACGATGGAGCGCGCGATTCACGCCGACGTGTTTCCCAACCATCGTCCCTTTTTCGTGAATCGCGACCCCGTGTTCCACGAATCAAAATTAGTTCCGGAACCGCCGTAATTGCTTCGTCGAATAAAAAATCCCGAAGTTATTCGTTCGAATTTCGGGCTGCCCAATCTCGTATCGTGGCGTTGTTATCGCGGGCGATAAACTTTTTTCCCTCTACTGTACGTTGCGTAACGTCGATTTACGTTCGTTTCCTATGTATAAATGTATTATATATTATGATTTCGCTTAAAATCCGAGCGACTATGACAATAAAACGTTAATTTTTTTCGGCTTATTCTTCGGTAATAAATTATATAATACGCGGGCGAAAAAACTGCGTAATAATGTTCCATACGTTTGGCTATGATTAGAATAAAATTTGTCGCCAGTTCAAGGTTGAGAAACACGGATTTACGCCGACCACCGTCGCTCGTAAATAGCCTAGTGATGAATACCTTCTTCTTTCCACTCTCTCTATATATATATATATATATATATATATATATATATATATAATGTCCCTCGTATACGAACCGACGATTTCTCACCTGTTCGTTTCCACCGGACGACAACTACATTCTCGTTATGACACCGGGAACAGCACTCGAAAAATTGTCTCGAAAATTCTTTACCGCGCTAATCTCTCTTCAAACGTCGCCCTATTATTATCCATACATTTTCGACAGTTTTAAGCCGACGTCCTTCACACGGAGTGTTGCGCGCTAAACGACAAAGCACCGAAATAACACCCGCCGTTGGCCACGATTTGCCTACCGATGATGATATGTTTACAAAATAATTCGGCCCGGGAATTCGACGACTCGATTATCCGGACGGATTATCACGCGCAGCGTCGTGGTAACGTGTAAGCCTCGTGCAGCGAGCGATTAGTGTATACCTCCCCTCTCCCGTACTCAAGTCAACATTTCGTCTTGCGGCGCATTATCGCGCCACGGTTCGCTTTCGTAAGTCTTAAGCACGCGCGTTGAACCATCCGCGGGGTAAACGAATTTCCGCAATTCCTAAAACGTTTCCGCCAACCGCCGTCGAACGTCCGAACACCGGCGCGTACCAATAAATCCCGTATAGGGATAGTCGTATTGCGACACTCTCGTACTCGCCCCGTAACGCGTATCGTTCACGTTCAACGCGTGATCGATCTCTCGTCGTTGTCACCGTATTCGCCGCCGGCGCGCGTGCGGTTTTCAAACGCGCGAAAACGTACACGGATCGAATACCCCTTATATAGCGAGTTCGTCGCGTAATAATAACGTCTTCGCTTAGGTGTACTACGGAACGTCACGAAAACGGACGATCGTATCCGGTGGGTGAGGATCGAAAACGGGCGATCGTAGTACGCTCGTGTCCGGTGGGTGAGGATCGAAAATGAAAATAACGGCGGAAGCGTAACGTACGGTTCGCGCGTTACGTGCGTGTGACAGGGACAGGGGGGATGGGGTCCCGTCGAGTCGTGGAGCGATCGAATACATTGTCCCTTTTGTGTGTGTGTATGTGTGTGTATAGGTACGGCCAATTGACGATGCCGTTGCCGATTGCGCCACCGATTATTCGACATGTATATATATATATATATATATATGTGTGTGTGTGTGTGTGTGTGTGTGTGTGTAACGCGTGCGTACGTGCGCGCTCGTGTGCACGTATATAATAGACGAACGCGCGCCCGTGCGACGGAATAAAATCCCAAACGACGATTACGCGTGGAAGTAAAATGTGTATCGTATTGTATACGAATTGTGCGCCAGGCCGATTGTGCGCTTTGATTCCCCCGATTGTCGCGTTCGGCAGAGTGCGCGTTGCGTTCCTATATACGCCGCGTAACGTAACGAAACCGTCATCGCCAGTTACGGCGCTTTTTATTCGCCCGCGGTCGCCAACCAGCCGAACGCGACGGATGTAAGATTTTAATCCGACCGGCGTCGTATCACGTATCTAATATCCACAGGGACGGTTCCGTCCGTCACGGACCTACGGAGGATTACGGGTCGGTGGCTTTTCGTCGTTTCTCGTCTCGTACGAGAACGTTCTCGGTTTTCGAACCGACGTCGCGTCGAAAATAAACACGTATTTCGATTTCGGGCGTTCATTCCCCCCCCCTCAAAACAAAAAAAACGAACACTCTCGACACGGACGTTTAAAAAAAAATCGGATCGTTCTACATTGTAGGGATACGTGTTTATTTACGGCTCAATGATTTGGGCCTCTTAAATGTGTAGTGACGATATACAAACGGCCGCGTTAACGTTAATACTGCTAGTTCGTTTCAAAATCGGATCGTGTCGAGTCTGTCGCGAATATATACGTATATATACATGTGTGCGTGTGTAACGTACACGATACTTGACTATCTAAAATGTTGACGGCTTTTTTCATATCTTCCCGCGAACGGTTTAATTATAGTTTTTACGCGTTTCCAACGAAACAAAAGCCATTCTGTTTCGTTTTGACCAACCGACTGCGTGTATATACACGCACGCACATATACCGCGATGTGCGAGACGACAATCTCGAGTGGAATTTTGTTTTTCGAAACCGTTGTACCGATTTGTAAGAAGGCACGTGATTCGTTTTCGAGTGGCGTCTATTTTAACGCGCCTCATGTATCCCGTAATACCCCTCAGTAATGTCGCCGACTGATTTAGACACGCGTCGTTATTCATTCGATTTGCGCGCTCGCGTGTTTATCGTTATCTTCGTCGAGCGTACGGATACGACGCGCGTCTACGTCGGATCGTCAACGCGCGGGACAACGTCCGTGTGAATCGCGCGAGTGCCCCGTAATTTTTTTACGGTCCGCGTTCGATTCGCGCGATGTCTTTCGCGCGTTATCCGAGTAAACAACCGTAGACGGACGGGCTTGGACACGTGTCTCGATAAAACGATAATCGATGATCGGCGGTCTATTTCGAACCATAACATTCTTGACCGTGTTCCGCGACAATTTTCCGTATTTCAATTACTTCGAGTTAAATCTCCTACGCGGTTTTTTTTTTGTTCGCTTACGCCGAACGGAGACGTTGTATTCGAATCGGTATTAATTTCGCGATTGAAAACTGACCGTTTCGCCGGAGAATTCGATTTTGCTCGTTCGCTTGTTCAAACGTCGCCGCGTACTCGATCGCGTTCTCAATTAAAACCGTCATTATCGTCGGCGCGTACGTTACGTAAGTTTTATCTCCCCGCAAAGTTGAACGACCCGCTGAAATTTAACGTCAGCGCTCGACAACCATTTTGGCGTCGAAACAAAGAAAACGTAGACATTTTTAAAGATTCCCTTCTTTTTCGCGTATTTTAATATTTTTGATAAAAAAAAATATATATATATATAAAACAGCCCGAACACGTCGGAACGGATATATAAATATATGTATACACGTGGACGAATAGTTTTGGCAATAATCAGTATTCGCGCAAAAAGGTTTGACGCAACGTACGAATTTCGATTCAAAAACAAAAAACGATAAACGCGTACCGCCGCCGTTGTTACGCGTACAACGTACGCGTGATTCGACGTTTAACGTTATTAAACGTCGGACAGTTACGAAAGTCCGACTTATTCGCGTTTAATCGTATATCGGACTTGTATCTAAAGACATTATTGCGAATAGCTCGGGTACTCAAAACACCGATGTCGCGTTGTCAATGCGCTCTATCTCGAAACTAGCGAACGGTTTTTGTTTTTTTAAAACGTTCCGTAGCTTTCTCACGGTTCGTCTAATCTCGGTAAGTACTTGTACGACAGGGACACACGCGCGCGCCTACCAACGATATTTCGCGAACTGCTAACGCGCGCGCGCGTGTACAAAGATCGTTGGCGAATCGTACGGACGTGGAACGATTTTCAATTTTAACTCGGCGTCGACGGGGAATCGATTCTCTTTCTCTCCGGTCTGGTCGGCCCGCGGCGAGATCACCGCGAATCATTATATAATGGCGTAAGACGTCGTGTAGAAAAAAAAAATAGGAAAAAAACACCACGTCGGTCGCCGCCGGCTAGGAATAGCGTTTGTCCGTTAAAATTTGGAAAGAAATCCGTACGTAATAACTGTCTCGTTCGCGTCTATTACGAAGGTTGTTGTAACATTATCGTCGCGCGCGCAATTATATATGGCCTGCGGATGTCACGGCCGTGTGCGAAACGAGCGGTTTGGCCAAAGGTTCTTTTTGCAGAAATACGTCGTTCTTCGGTTCTGACGTCAAACGAACCGTCGTGTCGTTCTCTCGTGCACCATTACTGCACCCAAGCGAATACGTTGAGCCCGAGCCAACGACGAGACGGCGGAACGAAACGGGAAAAAAAAAACGTCGGCGAGAATTATTACCGTTGATTTCGACCGACGTAACACCTCCGCGCGCGCAACGCGTGCACTTAGCCGCCGCGCTCCGTTCGGGAAACGGACGTGCACGTTCCGAGACAGGTTAGGCACGTAGATGGGGTGGGGTAGGGTGTACTTTTAAGTAGACGCGCGCGTGTAGAATAGTAGTATTCTTGTTCCGCGCCGCTCAATTCCGGTCTACTTAGACTACAATAATCCCCGGGGACCCGCGTAAAAACTTAAATCCAAAACACAACGAAAAATCGTAACGCGTTTCGCGCGCGTTTTAACACACTTATGCCGTATCTATATATATTATATAACCTATTATATAGGTCATATTATATATATATATATACATGATACGGTCGCGGCGAATATTGGGTATTATAATTTGTACGTAATTGACCCCAATGGGGAGGAGGGAGGCCGATACGTGTTCACAATCGCCGAACGCGATAAATAATTAGTATACGCCAAGTGTTTGTACGACGCTGCGGGTATAATTAGCGAACTAATTACGATATTATAGATTATTATTATTATTCCTCGGCCGCGTAATATATATATATGTGTGTGTGTGTGTACGTTTGTAATTCGTAGATAGCCGCCCATTGACGTTTTCGGTAGATGCATTTTTCCAATCGTCAACCCCGACGAGGCACATCGGTCCGCGCGTAAAACGGTGACGGCCAGGAAAGTAGTACCGGAGTCACCGACGACGGTGTCTCGGACCCCCGTAAAATGGTTACGATTACGGCTTTCGATTCGGCAAACGGTCTCGCGGCGGTCTCGATTTGTAAAATGGACGAAACGGACAACGTCGTCATACGCGGCGCGACTAAACGAACGTCTCCACCGACGTTTTACGCCCGAACTGTGTCACCTACCTACCGCCGATTGTGTCCCCGTATTTCGCCAACGACAATTTCAAGGCGAATTACGCGGTGCACGTCGGGTCGGTCTATTCTCCCGGCTATTGTTCCCTTAAATAGAGAGCGCGGTCGAACACGGACCACGCTATAGTCGCGTCACGATTTCGGACGCGAACCGTTTTCTAAATACTACGACGAGACCCCGTGGCGTCCATTCCCCGTTCGACAACGATAATAATAACGCGATGGCCGCCACGCTACGAAATTTTACAATTACGACCGTTTTTTTTTTTTTAAATAATTCGCGTAAAAGCCCGGGACAGTCGTCGTACACCGCGCGACTTCGATACGCCCGTTACGTCGGCGCACGGTTTTTTTATTGGTCCAGCCCATCCGTCATGTAATCACTGACCTATACCATACGAACGGCAAAAAAAAACTACGCCATTTTCGTGCCGTGTCGCGTGTATACACGGTGTGTGTGTGTGTATGTGTGTGTGCGTGCGTGCGTGCGTGCGTGCCTGCGTGCGTGCCTGTATAGTACACATACACCTATGAATGTGCGTGCGAGTGTGTCATAGACAAGGTCGATGACCCTTCCGGTGTTTTTTTAGACGTTTCTCGTCCGGGCGCCCTGGAATGCTCTCCGCGCGGTCTCTCCCGCATCTGGGTCAAGGCTAGAGGACTATCGCGGCGATTTCAATTGAAGAAGAAAAAAAAACCCTAACAAATTAAACAGGGGACCCCCCCGTCGTCGTTAATGATCGCGCCCCGTGTATTAAACATTACGCTATCGCCGTCCACTTATTAACCTGAACGGTACATACACGCGCGAATATATATATATTTACACGTACACATGGTACGAACGGCCCGTTCTCGGGATAATCGCTCCGAATCGAACGCGATTCGTACGTTTCGGTTATCGGTTCCGTGGCGACGGTTTTACACACGCGGATGGCGGAAAAATCACTTTCGTCTGTGTCTCTAGGACACACAGGTGTCGGATGCCGCGGCGTCCAGCGGCCATCGTCACCGGAATTCGTACGGAAACACCTCCTCCGACACCACCACAACCCGTCACGGGGTCTATCCGAATCCGACGCGTCCATTTCGTATTCCTCCGGAGGGAGCGTACGGACCCGACTCCGATTTCGTTCCGTCGCCTCCGGTACGGTTTTTCTTCCGCGGAAATCGCGATCTCGGTCGCTATTCGCCCGCCCCACCTCACCGCGTACGTTAAATCCCGTTCGTCCCGACCAAATAACGGGTATACATTTTTAATCGCCGTCGACCGATCCGAGAACGGCCACGCGACGGCGTCCCGGAGGACGCGTGGCGATTGTTCGACGAATTAATACGACTTTTTTTTAAAAATAAAAACGAACCCCGCGCGCGCGTCCGTACAATATTTATACCTATGTACGTCGTCCGAATCCGCGTACGACTTTTCTTGGAACCGGCGCAATTTTCGTTCCCGCCGGCTATTAAGCACGCGATTAATGTTCGTCTTATAAATTTCGTAGCGTTATTAATTT